>CABHPP010170272.1:0-25920 GCA_902168425.1 Peromyscus attwateri | reverse complement strand
TTAGTGCATTATCAGCATGGTGGAAAACATGACAGCAGGTAGGTAAGCAGGCAGACATGGTACTGGAGTAGTTTCTGAGAACTTACATCTTATCTGCAAAATGGAACAAGAATAGTTAAATCATTTCTTTTATAAGCTACCTTGGGCATGGTATTGCTTTGACAGAACAGGAGCTAGGACAATCCGGTACCAGAGACTGGGGGATTGCTGTAACAGGTCGGACTATGCTGATTGTTGGAAGAATGTGGAAGACTTTGGAATTTTGAACTAAAAAAAGCCATTACATGCTGTAAGTGGGGCTTAATGGGCCATCCTAGTAGAATTATGGAAGACAGCAGTAATGAGATCAATATGGACTACATAGGCCCAGATAAGAAATTTCAGAGGGGGGGCGATATTAATACTAACAACTGGCCTAGAGATAGTTCTTGTGATAATTTGGCAAAGAATGTGGCTGCTTTCTGCCCTTGCCCACCCCCAAAAATCTACCAGAGGCAAATTGAAGAACTTTGACTTACAAGACAACCTAGTATTGACTGTGTCATATAGTTAAATGATCACACTTATGCAAATCTACAATGAAAAAGAGCAAGTGTAGCAATAAGATAAAAAAAAGGAAAGTTAGAAGATAAGACTTTTAAATAAAGGCCTGATGCTGAATGATAAAAGGAGTGATGCCCTCAGGGCAAGACCCCATCAAGGTAATCCTGTAACCTGTGGAATGTAAAGATTGGAAGGATTTCCTCAATCTACATAGTCATCAAGCCAAAGCTTATGCAATTTCAAGTCTTGAGGGTGGGAGAGGTGCTAGCAGGCAGCAGAACTTGGCAGCTTCAGTCATGTGGTTCTGGTCTTATCAAGAAGGATGCAGAAAAGGGGCTGTGTAATCTTCCTCAAAGGCTAAGAAAAGTCTCCTGAGGCCATGCATGTGGAAGAAGAGCCTGTGCCTGGAGATCTAGAGAGGACATAAGGATGCCAGATCTATGGGACACCTGCTGACGAGCTTCAGACAGGGTGTGAAAACAGTCTAAGTGAGAACCAATAAAGCTGGAAGGAGTGGGAGATCTGAAAAGGACTGTGATATTAGATATTGAGATGCAGAATTTAGAGTTTGCCCAGCTGATTTTTAATCTTGCTTTGGTCCAGTATTTCCTCACCATACTCCCTTTCCTCCCTTTTGGAATGGTAGTACCTATTCTGTGCTGTTTTATTTTAGGAAGTATGTGATCTGCTTTTTGAATTTAATTTTACAGAGAGTGCCGCTGCTAGCCGCTGCCATGAGTACCAACATGTAAGATACTGGTAAGCCACAAGCCATGTGGCAAGGTATAGATTTATAGAAATGGGTTAATTTAAGATGTAAGAACTAAATAGGTAGAAGCCTGAGCCATTAGACCAAACAGTTTAAGTAATATAAGTCTCTGTGTGTTCGATTGGGTCCGAGTGGCTGTGGACTGGCGGGTGAGAGAGATTTATACTGACCGTGGGCCAGGCAGGACCAGGAAAACTCAAGCTACAGAGAGTTAAGAGATTGCCATGAGTCTCAGAAGAGACTTTGGATTTTTAATCACTCTTGAGGTCATAAAAGACTATATAAACTTTAGAAGCTAGGCTGAATGCATTTTGCATTATGATACAGCTTCAAGCCTATGGGGGGCTAGGGAGTGAAATGTGTGTTTTGAAAGAGAATGGCTCATATATTTGAATGTTTGATTTCCAGGGTTGTAGACTGTTTAGGAAGGATTGGAAGATGTGGTCTTGGAGGAGGTCTGTCACTGGGAGTGGGCTTTGAGGTATCAAAAGCCCAATCCAAGCTCAATCCTGCTCTCTTCCTCTATCTTGCAGAGAAGACAGAAACTATTTCTCCTGCACTATAAGTGACTGCCTACGAAGTGCCAGGCTTTCCACTATGATGATCGTGGACTCAACCCCTGAAACTGTAAACAGTCCCCAACCAAATGCTTGCTGCTACAAGCTGCCTTGGTCATCATGTCTTTTCACAGCAATAGAATAGTGATTAGACAGGCAGCATACCTCCATTAGCTCAGTCTCCAAAGTATAATCTGAAATAGAAACTCAGGTATGTGGTTATGAAAAGTGATACGATACTCAAAGTGTTAATATTCATATCTCATGGGGCTCCTGCTTCAGGTTTTAAATGCCTCTCTCTTTTTTTGAGAAACCAATGATTATAATCATTTGCCTCAGGTAAAGCTAGCCTGAGATAGAGCTCAAAAAGATGTGGAAAGCTAATGGAATTTTAAAAAATTCACTGCTAACAAAAACTACTAAATAGGCACCATAATTTAAAAATATTTGAAAATATGCACTGTTTACTAACTCATGAATGGATATATAGGAACTTTATGAACAAAGTCTGATATTTTTACTGAGAATTCTACATGTTCTCATATATACTTGAGTATCTTTTGGAGAAATTTGTTTGAAAATTACATATTGAATATTAACTAAACTTGGAATAATTACATATTATACTGAAAAGTATTTTTATGAATAAAGTAATTAAACATGTCTGTCTTTCACTTTTATTTAATTTTAGTTAATTTTTTGACTCAAAATATTTCTTTATTTTGTTAATTTATTCTCTCATGTATTACATTCTGACTCCAGTTTCCCCTCCCTCCTCTCTTCCTAGTTCCTCCCCTATCCCCTCCCCATCCACTCCTCCTCCATTTCCTTTCAGAAAAAGACAACCCTCCAAGGCATATCGACCAAATAGTATATATCAAGTTGCTATAAAACTAGGCACCTCTCCCCATATTAAGGCTGGGTAAGGCAACCAAGTAGGACGGAAAGGATCCCAAAGCAGGCAAAAGTATGAGAAACAGCTTCCACTCACTCTGTTAAGAGTCCCACAAAAACACCAAGCTACACAACTATAACATGTATGCAGAGGGCCTAAGTTAGACCCATATAGGCTCTCCATTATTTGTTCAGTCTCAGTGAGCCCCTATGAGTCCTTCCTTCCTTTCTTCTGAAGGATTCACTGAGTTAAGCCTCATGTTTGGCTGTGGGTTTCTGCTACTGTTTCCTTCAGTTGCTGGATGGAGCCTCTCTGATGGTGATTACCCAAGGCTCCTATTTATGAATATAGCAGAATATCATTAGGAATCCACCATATAAACAAACTGAAAGAAAAAAACAACACATGATTATCTCGTTAGATGCTAAAAAAGCCCATGACAAAATCTAATGCCCCTTCATGATAAAAGTTCTTGAGAGATTGGGGATCCAAGGGACATGCCTCAACATTAATAAGAATAATTTACAACAAGCCAATAGCCAACATCAGATCAAACAGAGAGAAACTCAAAGCAATTCCACTAAATCAGGAACAAGAGAAAGCTGTCTACTCACTCCATATTTATTAGATATAGTACTTGAAGATATAGCTGAAGCAATAAGACAACTAAAAGAGATCAAAGTGATACAAATTGGAAAGGAAGAAGTCAAAGAATCTTTATTTGTAGATGATAGGATCATATACATAAGTGATCCTAAAAATTCTACCAGTGAACTCAACATATTTCTTAAACAAAATATTTTAATAAGAATTGATAAATTTTGTTATTCTTCCATGGACATGCTCTCCTTTTTCCAGTCTTGATACATTCTCACTATATTTTGATAACTTTCTTCATTTGATTCTTTCCTCATTGCTTTACAAACTCCCACTCACCTCTCTTCTGCATTCTATTTAAGATTACTTTAGTAGACTAGATCTCATGTTTTTAAATTTATTTGAATATTTAACTGAATTTGCTCCAACATGCCAGATGTAACCTACCTACCATATAATTTAGTTGTGAAAGAAAAAGAAAAGGAATAGACTCAAATATTAATGGGATAAAAATGAGTTTCCCATTACCGTAGTACAAAATTGTAATTTATAGTTCAACCCTAATGGTAAAATCTTTATGTTGCCATCATCATTCAACCTTGGAAAGTAAATCATATAACAATACATCTATTTCCAATGGAAGAAGTCAGCACGGATGTTAGGGAGGAGATGAGATCTCATGTTGAAAGGGAGAAGAAATTTCTCTTGAACTTATAACTGACAGTCACCTTCAGATGACATGGATAATAAATCTCATAAATGATGTAGCCTCCCTACAGCACACACCAATGATAAGTGTTCTAATTTGTAATTGTTATTTCAGTCCTTACAGGAAAACTTGCATTAGGTGTGACATAAAGGACGTAGCAAAGGAGATAGACTCAGAACCTTCCAAAAGTAGAAATAGGGGCACATGAAAAATACAATCTTAGGGAATGAACTTCCCCTAGGAAGGCACAAAGCTACTGATGGTAAGTGATGTCAAATGGAAATGATGCCTTTACATGAAGGCTAAAGTGCTTTCTTTAATTTCTTTTACAAGAAACAGAAAAATGAGAATATTTAATTCCAGAGGACTAAACAGAGGAGTTATGTATGAGGAAATACTATGCAAAATCACTTCAACAAATGTATGTGTTCAATGAAGCTGGAGAATAAGAATAGGTACAAAAACAAGCTATGAGAAAATACTTTTAGGACATTTAATAGGCAAACATATTTAAATGGTAATATGAAGGTTATGATAAAAAATTGGAGGACACACAAGAGAAATAGTAGAAGCAATGATGTTGAGCACAGTTTAGGAAATAAATTCTATACCAAAATGGAAATGATACAATAATAAAGGAAACTAGGTAGGTATATGCCTTATTCTTAGCTCTTGACATTATCACCAGGGAAGCACCCACCCCATGTCCACAGATACAGGGAGTAGACAGAAGTCCATGTGACTGTTTCTGGGAATCATCAACTCACAAAGGCTATACCAAATAAGATAATGCAGAAGCACAGCCTTTGAAAAGACTCCTCACAAACGACTTACAGATAAATTACTACTATTGAGATACTAATAGGTAGCAGGTCCTTGAGGAAAACTCTGCAAATATCTAGACTGAGGAATTGAAACATTTTTGTATCTGAAGAAGAACTGTTATTTGAGGAATCTGGTAATCATGCTGAAAATGTTTTAGGAAGTAGAGAAAGAAGTAGTATTTAGGAATTCTGTCATTGTAGATAGCATAGATCAGCAGGAAATCAATAAATGTGATCGGTGTTAAATTGCTCCTGCAATGAGGTTGCAAAAAACTCGGGGGCTAAAAGCTTTTGCCAACCAGTTTGAAGAACTGAGTTCAATCCCCAGAACCAACATGAGAGAATGAGACAAAAATTACTACATGTTATCCTTGGCCTACACACACACACACACACACCCTATAGCATCCATGCATAAGCATGCACACACACACACACACACACAAAGATAAATAAATATTAATAAATAAATACATAGATACATAAATTTGATTTGGCTCTGATTAAAGTGAGAAGAGCCTTAGAGTTTGGATACAGTCATCTCATTGACATCTTATCCATATATGGTTGACATTGAGATAATTTTTGTTTTTCACATGAGCAACCAAGGCAGACATTAACTGAGTGAATTCAAGCAATATGTTTGATTCTTGTAGTGCTAGATTACTAGTATTAGATTTACTCTGTGACTTGACACTGGGTACCACCTACTCTGTAACTAAAGAATTTTCTGTCTCAGAAAATTTGAACTCCATTATTCATACCTAGAAGGTGTGGAAAATGCAGATTCTCAGAAATAATATGTCATTCCATGCATTCATCTATAAAACTAGAAGAGGAACCCCTAAAAAAATATCAATGCTACTATTTCAATGTGGCATGATTCAATTCATTTCCTTGTTAGTCCTTTTAACCCTCTCATGAAGAACCTCAGGAGTACTATCTGGGAACGGGGTGCTCTTACTAGGAGTTTAGAATTTCTATACCACTTCTTATTTTTGTTCCTAGAATATTATCTAAGTTGAGTTTCAGAAATATATGTGTCCCATACTATCAAATTATATAATATGCAATTACATGTTCCACAAAGAGTTATCAAATAGAAGATCCTCAGAGAAATTGAGGCAATGTTATTACTGCTACCAATGAACTCAGAAAGAGCTCAGGGTATTTTGGAGATCTTGAAGAATAGTTTTGAATGAACATTTAGTAGCAGAGATGCATTAAAGATTAGGCTGTTTCCAATTTCCCAGCACAGGTTCTTGAGGCACAGCAAAAATATGCTTGCAAAGGTTTCAGTGGCAAAGGAATAAATACAAAGAATTGCTCAACATATAAGGATTTATGTCCCAGCTGTGGTTGCTATGACTTCCAGAACATTTAGTGAGTTACTTTTATAGAGAGAATAACTAATTCAAAGACAAGTGCTTAATTGCAAGATTTCCAGTTTATATATTTTCTTGTGGTGGAGTAATAGCTAATTTCATGGTCTGCTTATATAATGCTCATAAAATCTCTATTTAAATCCACAGTGCTCAGATGTATCCAATTACTGCTTCCCTTAGTTCTTGATTTACCCAAAAATGTTACAACAAATAAAGAAAAGAAAACTTTGTAACAAGAATATGTGTTCAGAACATCAAAGCTGTACAAAAACAAAATAACAAGATAAAAATCCTGTCAGAACCCATAGGCCACAAGACATGATAATAACTTTTGCTACTTTATTATAGGTCCAGGAAGTAAGGAAGTATGGAAGAGAAAAAAAGAAAGACATAATGATGGTTGATATGCCAAAGAAACACAGGAGTCAGCTAAAAGGAATCACAGTGACCAAAATAGGGACAAGTTGAGTGATGAAACAAATAATTTTGGGTTGAGTTATAATAATAATAGGGTTGAAAAATTTTGAGTTGAATTCAAAACATAAAACAAATGTTCACATATTTGATAGAAATAAAAAAGTAAATGTGCTGTGGATATCTGTATGCTGTGAATGTGTTGCTACGATTGATTGATAAATAAAACTTTCTGCCAGTAGCCAGGCAGGAAGTATAGGCCAGACAAAGAGAGAGGAGAATTCTGGGAAGTGGAAGGCTGAGTCAGGAGATGCTGCCAGCTGCTGCCGCCATGAGAAGTAAGATGTAAGGTAACGGTAAGCCACAAGCCATGTGGCAACTTATAGATCAATAGAAATGGGTTAATTTAAGATATAGGAACTAGATAGCAAGAAGCCTGAGGCCAAACAGTTTAAATAATATAAGTGTCTGTGTGTTTATTTGGGTCTGAGTGGCTGTAGCCCCGGGCAGGACTGGAGATAACTTCTATGACATAAGTGAATTAATGGAGAGTAATGCACTAAGAACTTAACTTCCTATTTCTAAAGGGTAGACATGGCAGGGAAGCCTGACAATCCCAAACTTGTGTCCAAGACAGTATCAATCTGTAAGACCACACTGAGAGTTCATTACATTGATATGGTGTAATATCATTCTACTATTGATGTGGCTGACTTCTTTGGCCTCCTTTGTACTTAGTTGTTCAGTAATGAAAAAATGCATCAGACAAATCCCCAAAGGAAGTTCATCCTAAGAAACAAATAGCTAGCAAGATCATGAGAATCAAGGAAATCTGGGAAACTTTGCCAGTCAAGAAGAGCCTAAGGAACATAGAGCAAACAAACCACATCACACTGCAGGGAAATTACAGCAGCGACAATTACCAAGGCAACAATACTGATTCCCTGTCACAAATGCTCCTGTGTCATCCATATGTGAGACATCAGTGAGAGCAGCAGAGGCACAGTAGTTAAGACACCTCTCTGCTAACTATGCAGTACTGTGTAAATCACAAAAGGTCCTAAGTGACGAGTTTGCAATAAATAAAGAATATTAGCTGTCATGGGATTTTTCATAGAAATACACAAAAATTATACAGTTTTCTTTAGTTAATATTGGAATAGAGCATGCCAATAATTCCTTTGTATATAATATTAATATACAGTGGTTTGTAGTCTTGGGTGTTGTTTATGATATGGAACATCCCTTATTTGAGCCTGAGGTGCTTCTCTTCTTTTTTGGAGTGCTACAGGGAAGAACATTATAATGAAAATGCTATTCATTTTGCAAAATGCATTTCTGATTTCATTCCTATTTTGAAATTGATTAGATTTATATGTGACAGTTTGTACTGTCAATCATTGTCTGGCTTAAGTGATGATTTTTGCTTACAATAGTACTGAATCAACAGTTTTAGTTTCGAAGAGGAGTTCTCTTCTCTAAATTTTACATGTATTAAAACTTTACAAGAGGGATTTGTGCCATCACAGGAAAAATGTGCCGACTCTTTCAATTATAAGACACCTATTATGTTCTTTTGAAAGACGTTGGTTAGTTTTCATTGAGGTGGAAATAACTCTAATGAAACTATTTTCTTTGAACAAAAGCAATATCCTTTGCTTTCTGTGGGAAGAATGAGCAAAAGATGAGCCTTTAAGAGAAATCTGTCTTGATAAGTAAGCATGCAAGTGAGCATACATAATTATTTAATAAGCATGTGCCAGAAATTAGAACATTTCAGACTGATTGGTGGAAAAATTAGATAATTTTAATAACTATAGAGCACATCTATACATATATGTGTTTCTGTGAAATATTAATTTTAATTATCATCCTCATCCTGGAGAATTGTAAAGATTCAGTTTCAGTTTTTCTCTGTTTACATTTGCCATATTATTACTTCTAAAATTAATATTTTTGTTATACCTTAAAACTATGATGCTTTTTAAATCTAGATGTCAAACAGGAGGAATACATGGATAGACTCTTTCAATGTGTCACTTTTATATACTGTGTGCTTATAATATAGTTTTGAACTGATGCTAAATACTCAGCATTGTTGCTCTCTTCTGAGAACTACCTTTATCTTTCCATGTTTTAAATGACATTAAGGAAAATGGCATATTTTACAAAGGGCCCCTATTCTTGGATTGTTATGGAATGTGAATCTAAGGTGTACACTTAAACCAAAATTACTGAATCCATTGTGGGGATAGATGATCTCAGTTTCATAGTATAGTTGGGTTGAGTCTACTTGTGGCATATGTAAGTGAGGCACAGTGAACCACCAAACTAGACCACTCTGTAGGTAGAAAAAACAGTTTATTGAGAAACAAACTGAAGGGCTGTCTCACAGAAATAGAAAGCAGCAGCTGGGCAGGAAAGCAAGTGGCTTTTATGTGACAGCAGAGTGGGGCCTTTGGGTCATCAGGACCTAGACACCCTTGCCCAAGGTGGCTGGGTTGTGTATAAAGGAAGTAGTGGTTGTCTTGGTAAACAGAAAACTGCCTTGGGAAATTCCTGAGCAATGCTGAGTTTAGGTTTCTGTTTACCTAATAACAATCCTTTTTACCAGGTCACAATTCTCTCTGGGTTATGCCAAGGTAGTCTTCTTAGGGCCTGCTAGCAAGATTGTCATTCTGGGGGCCCGATATGGATCTAACAGTGCATTTTTCCTATTGTACAGAAAGGTGTTATATAGGCACCAACTCAAGAATCCAGCAAACATTGTTGGAAACAGGAAATGTACATACATGTCCAATTCATTAATTATCTTGTCCCTTTTGTTTCTGTGGCTTGCTAGCTAGCACCCATCTCCTCATCAGACACAGTGATTTTTGTTCTGGTTCCCCAAATCTTTCTTCATCTGATCCCATCATTTATTTCTCAGTCTCTCATGTTTCCATGCTAATTGCTTATGGCAACGTGCAACCTCCTCTACAAAAATTGTCCGTGACTTCTAGAGATGCTTAAGCAATCTAAAACGTTAAAAGGAAATAAAATCATAGCAGATATCTCACTGTTGTCTGCTGCTTGGGACACAGAAAGTTCATTGTTTGCAGGGTCACAAATCAAACTCTAAGGTGCATTTATTATCCAGCACTCCCTGTAGGGCTAGACTTATGGTGCATCTCTATCTGAAATCCTGATTTGGGTGGGCTTCCTCCCTGTTCTCTTTCCCCATTTCCTCCTTGGTGTCTCATGCAATGTCTCATTTCAAAATTATGTGCACCTGAGTCCTGATCAAGACTACTTCTGGAAGAACAGGACATCCTTTGAAACCTGTTTTTCTCTCAAGTTATTCAGAATTTTTCCTCAGCCTTTGTATAAATTCCTTTTACTTAAATGGAGAGAACACATTTTTTTTTACTGCCTTCTGCTTGCAAAGAAAATTCAGGCAGAATAGCTTCTCACCCACATATTGTAAGTGGAGCTTGAAAGTCCAACTTGACAATTGTGAAAGTGATTTTATTATAAAGTTATGGATACCAGTCTACTTCAGTAGAGCTGAAGTAGATGACCAAATGCTGATATCTGAGTTATTTCAAGCAGTTATTTTTTTTAAATTTAAACTATTTAAAACTATGCTTGAAATTTGAATCTCAGCATATATTATACCATTTGAGCAACTTAATTTGAAAAGTTAATCTATTGTAAACTCACTTAGATGATTCCCTGCTTCCAACTTCTTATAGACAGACTTTAAGATATACTATCTCTCTTATCTCTATTTAAGAAAATCAATTCTTCATCACAAAGACTCATCCTAAAATCCCTTTCTGGGGCATAATCAAAACATCTCACTCATGCCCAGGTGGAGTTCCCTAAGGTTGCAAAGACTCCTCAGGCTCCAGCCTATGTGTGTCAGTCACTGTACCAGGAAAGACTTCATCTTTCGTCCTCTTCTGCCGAATGCCGCATCCTTCCTTTTGGCCATTCTGTAACTTGACTAGATGCATTTCCCTAGCAACACATGCAGCTCCAGGGCATTTTCTCTGCCTCAACTGAAAGATAAGCCTAGATTCCTATGAGATAAGGGTGGGTGTCCATACTACAGAAAATGTAAAGTAGTTCATGTGAGCTTCACTTGACTTTAAGTGAATCAGAAAGAACAAAGGCCTGGCTCCACCTCTTTCCCTCTACCTCCTTAGCCTTGTATTGACTCCCATTCCTCCCCCAGTGATGTCTGATTCAGAAAGACGCTACGGAAATAGTACCCGTGGGCATCAATAGTTACTGACTGAAACAAGTGGTGGGTTATGGTAGGGATAATGATTAGAGGAGAAAAAGTACAGGTTGCTGTGTTGTGTGTATGGGAAAATTCTGTATAAACAAGACTTCCTTCGTTACACCATGCTTGCTCGTTGACATTGGACTCTTACTATTTATCCCAGACATAAATAGCTTATTGCTAACATGAATTGTTACTATGAATTAGCTTCCAACCAAGGAAGCCTCTGACTCCTGTGTATTCACAACCTTCTGCTAAACAAGTTATAGAAGCTTCCTCATCTTCATCTAACCATAGAATTGTGAAAGATAAAAGTTGGTATATGTGAGTACTTGTCACACTGCATTCAAATGATACATAATTTTTGTCTTATTTAATCCCTTCTCTTATTTTGTAGTCATTTATTCTACTTATATTTTTGTGGATAAAATGAATTATAAGCTGCTTTTATTATTTATTTGATCTTAAAAACAAAAGAGAATGTTTTCTAGATGAAAATGATCTAAAATGTTTAACTTATATCCATTTTTAATTTTCTTTTAAAATCAGTAGCAATTGTCACATAGGAGAATTCATGCCAACGTGGTTGTTGTTGGTTTTCTGTTCAATATCAATAAATGCTTCATAAACATTAACATGTGTTAAGAACTACTGGAAGGGTGATTTAAACAGAACACAGGATGTGAACTGTAGATATCAGAATCTGGAAATTCCCTTCTTCCCTTTCCCCCTTTCCCATTCTCTCCATTTTCTTCTGATCGTATTTTATTCTCTATGTAATGACAGTACTTCTCTAGTCTTTAGTAAAATCGTGCTGTTGATTACAGCAATGCTTACAGGAACATCTGTTTACTTCAACTACAATCACTGCAAGACCAGTGACTCTATTGTGCACTCTCAGGATGGTTTGCTGGTTGTCAGAATATCTATCCCAGCTTCCCCATATCCTCCAAGGCACATGAATCTGCATTTCTTTGTTAGGCCACACCTGTAGTTGATTATAAGACAAACAAAGTAACATATCCTTATTTCCCCCTCATTTGGAATAGTCCTTGATCATATTTCACAAAACGCTGAGAACAGCTTAGTTTTTCAAAAGCATTTCCTTACTAATTTCTGCTTCTCATATAACCTTTTCCTTAAATAGAATACATTCAAGTACTTAAAGAGATTATTTTGAATCAAATTATTTTTGCACCAAACAAGCAAATTATAGTCTTTAAATTATATTGCTGATTTTTGCAGTGGATTAGAGAAAATAATTACTGAAAAAAATCTACTCCCCAATTTTATCCCTTTGGTGTATTTTTTCACTTTTAAAGCATTTAATGATTTTAGACTAACAGAAAACAAAGGTTTTTGTTTTTGTTTTTAAAAATGTCATCAATGCAACTTGAAGTCTTAGTGAATCTGAGACTTAATAAGGAATGTATGATAGTAAAGTCACTAAATTGCAGGAGATTTTTGCAATTTTTTTCTTTCCCATGATCTCATGAAGAACTTGCCTGGATACCCATTTGATTTCAGTGCTCCCGATTTGTAGTAGGTGCTCTTTATACTTAACTCAAATTCAGTTTTGAATGTTCTTTCTATGGGTTCCATCTGCATATCAGAGCATCCTGCTATTTTCAATTATTTTTTCTCTTTCTTCCAATGGTTAAAACCTATACAATTATCAAGTGTTTGTTAGACATTAACAAGTTGTAACTTCTGATAGCATCATAGAAAAAGAAATTACCTTCAAAATTCTATAGAGTTGTATATATACCTGAAGTTTAGCTATAAAGTTTAATCACTATGTGATTTAAAGTAACTAACCTTTTCTGGAATTATGTCTATAAAATAAAAACAATTCTTCATGCTCCACTGTATTGCTTTGAGTTGTAAATGAGAAGCACTGGGAAAACAGTGATTTTGACATATGAAATGCAGAAGTTCATACACACACATGTTCACATACACAACACAACACACACACACACACAAACACACACACACACACATGCACTTACACACTTGTTGTTCTGCGCCTTTTGTTACAACGTGCACCATTGTAGGCAACTGTCATCCTCCTGTATATCATCTGGCTAGTTCAGGTTGGTTGTCTGCATTGTTACTGTTCTCTTGTGAAAATTATTGGCAGTTGAGCCCAATAAGCATGTTCCCATCTGTTGCTAGAGTTTTCCTGCCTGGCCCATGGTCAGGATAAATCTCTTTCACCTGCCAGTCCCACAGCCGCTCAGACCCAACCAAGTAAACACAGAGACTTATATTGCTTACAAAATGTATGGCCATGACAGGCTTCTTGCTAACTGTCCTTATATCTTAAATTAATCCATTTCTATAAACCTATACCTTGCCACATGGCTCGTGGCTTACCGGCATCTTTACATGCTGCTTGTCCTGGTGGTGGCTGGCAGGCAGTGACTCCTTCTGCCTTCCTGTTCTTTCTTTTCTCTGTTAGTCCTGCCTATACTTCCTGCCTAGTCACTGGCCAATCAGTGTTTTATTAGCAACACATTTGCCATACAGAACATCCCACAGCACTTCCCCCCCCCTTTTTTTTTTTAAAAAAAAGGAAGGTTTTAACCTTAACAAAGTAAAATTACATATAATTTGGGAATTTGGGCGTAGCTTCTTACTACTTCCTGCTGGAGTGGGGCGGGCGCTATATCTTATGGGGACACAAAGAAAATTTTAGGATCATGGAGTAGTCCGTGAGGGTGTATCGTCTGAGCCAGTTGCCTTGAAACGGTTCTGGATGTTGGATCGTCTGGGCCAGTGTCATCGGAGACCTTTCAGGTGGTCTTGGCTGGTCAAACCTGATGTATCTTAATCTGGAAAAAATCCATAGCCTCTGGCTTTCTGTGGAAACAAAATCAGAGCTTCCTTTCCAAAGCAACATATCCTTACATCCAAATTTTGAAGTCAAGGTATCTTTAAAATATACATATTAGTTTAACTCAGCTTCCTTTACAATCAAATATCTCTCTGCAGTTAAGAATCCCAAAGACAACACAATCCAGATTCTCTGTGTGATATCCATCTTTATGTGGCTTATATTTTATACTACCTTTACTGTCTCTTTAAAGACTTTATTTTTCAAAACTATCTATTTCTTTATATAACTGTATATATTTCTTTTTCTCTCTTTGAAGCCTACGTACATTTTTACACACATTTTAAAGCATTTAAAGTCTTGTTCCATCTGAATCTGTCTTATTGTGAACCTATTGCTTTAAACTGCAGCATTCTAAGACTGAAACGGTGCTGTGGCTGCTGGCTCCGCCCACCTCAGCTTCCCAACATGGCGGTGGTACATTTATCATCAGCTCTGGGAGCCTTCATGGGTCTATGCTTCTATCAAAGCAGCGTTTAGCCCAGAAACCTCTTCTTTTTGATTTGTACTAGCAAAGGCTAAATCCACCACGCAGCTTAATGTGCCACTTGCAGAGGCCTCATTCCTGCCATACAGTAGCTCAAGCCTGCAGGCTGCAGCTAACTTAAGAAAGACAACTAGGAAGCTGTTTTAACTCAGTTTTAGAATCTTCTTTTTACGCTTTCTCAGGTTTTAAGTGGAAATTCCTGCCCCACGTTGGGCGCCATTTGTAGCTTAAGTTTTCCTGCCTGGACCACAGTCAGGATAAATCTCTTTCACCTGCCAGTCCCACAGCCACTCAGACCCAACCAAGTAAACACAGAGACTTATATTGCTTACAAAATGTATGGCCATGACAGGCTTCTTGCTAACTGTCCTTATATCTTAAATTAATCCATTTCTATAAATCTATACCTTGCCACATGGCTCGTGGCTTACCGGCATCTTTACATGCTGCTTGTCCTTGTGGTGGCTGGCAGGCAGTGACTCCTTCTGCCTTCCTGTTCTTTCTTTTCTCTGTTAGTCTCGCCTATACTTCCTGCCTAGCCACTGGTCAATCAGTGTTTTATTAGCAACACAGATGCCATACAGAACATCCCACAACACCCATCTATCTCTGCATAGTTATGACTACTGAGATGCCTTGAGAGATATCTTAAATTTAATTTTAATGGTAGATATTTATTGCTCTGGAAAAGAAAAAAAATATATGCATTGTATATTTCTAAACTTGAAAAATACTTCAGAATAAAAATGATTATTAGTAAACAAAAACCTTTGCTAATTTAATATCATTTGTTGAATTTTAGTGCATAAACAAACATTTTCACAAAAACATCTAAAACAAATACATTTATTTGTTAGATACTTGTCAGGAAGTTTAGCAAATAATTACAGTCACTACATTTTTTCCTGTTTAATGAATGTTAAAACTCTCAGGTTCTAGGGTCTCTCTCACTGCCTTATGTTTTGATGGGCCCTCTTGCTTTTTATGTGCTTTGTTTTTGACAATTCAACTATTTAACCAAACCTATATTACTGAGAGTAAAGATTAGTATTAAACAGACTTCTAGATAACATACAAGTCTTGGCAGAAATCTCAAGGAAAAAAAAATACATTCAGCTGGGGTGGTAGATCACTCAGTTGATAGATCATGTACTGTTCTTGCGGAGACTGGAGGACAGCTGCCAGCGCCCATGTCAGAGGCTGAAGACCCACTGAAGTTCCAGCTCCAGAGTATCTAATGCCATTTCAGACCTCTGAAAGCACTGTCACTCACACATACACAGACATATAGCTATAAGGAATAAAAATAAATACTTGGGAATATGTTCAAATAAATGAAAGTAGAAAAATGATTTATTACATTTTTTCAAGATAGGGAAATAATTGCACATATTTGTATCATATTGTGCATGTGTCAGGGGAAAAAAACCTCAAATCAATTGCCCATGGCTCTACCTTAAAATCTAGGAAGAAACAACAAACCAAGCCAACTACAACAACAGAAACCACTCAAACAAATTATGTCAAACGCAGCTAAGAGAAAGGAAATGGTAAAAACAGTAACATAAGATAAATGAAACTGAAAGCCAAAATTTCACAACAAAAAAAAAAACCCCTAAAAGCTAGTTCTTTGAAGAAAAATAAACAGACTTCTAACTCTGTCACCTAAGAACAGAGAGAAGAGATGAAAATTAGAAATATCAGAAACAAATAGAAAAAATACAAAACAACATTGTGTTTCTTAGATATTTGAGAAATTTGAAAACCTACATAGCTGCTCAGCTCCTTAAAGGCCAAATCTGTGAAAACTCACACCAGAGACAAACAGCTATCCTAGCAAGTTTATAGAAGGAGTTGTTCCAGTAACAGTCTTCCAAAGAAGAGCAACACATCTGCATGGCCCACAGGTGAATCATCCCAGATATTTAAGGCAGAATTCTAGGAAAATTTCTCAATAGAAAAGAGGACAAGTTGAATGTCATCAAATTTATGAAGAATTATACACAGTGGCTTATTGTTGATGTTCACAAATATGCAGCCATTTTAGCTGCATACTGGTAACCCATCACTAGGAAAAACTATGTGACTAGTCTTGCAAGGCTGGCCTGCTGCAGATTTAGTGAAAGACTGTCTCAATAAGGACATTGGAAACTACATGAGAGGCATTGGACCTTGACCTCTCCTCATGCAAAGACAGAGGCTGATAGGCAACAATGATTATGCTATCATAATGTTGAAAGCTCAACACTAAACTTTCCTGCTGAGAACACAACTAAGTGAAAAAAAAAATGAAAAACAAAACTACTCCTTTCAGCATAGTATTAAAGGCCTTCCTTATTTCTGTAAGGCAAGGAAACATCATACTGGGATGAAGAAAATGGAACATTTTTGTTGTTGTTGTTGTTGTTGTTTTGAAACAGGGTTTCTCTGTATAGCGTTGGCTATCCTGAAACTTGCTCTGTTGACTAGGCTGGTCTCAAACTTAGAGATTCACCTGCTTCTGCCTCCTGAGTGTTGCTTTGCTTTTCTCCTCCTCCTCCTCCTCCTCCTCCTCCTCCTCCTCCTCCTCCTTCTCCTCCTTCCTTTTTTGGGTACATATTCTTTTTTAATTGACTTTTTTTGGTGTATAGTTTGAGAAAAATATCTGAGACTCTTACATGAAACAAAACCTAGACTTGGCCTTTTATGCAGCAAACATTAGTTCCTCTCAGATCTTGGGATGGAAGGTCCAGTTGAAGCACTGCAGGTTCAGTTTCTGGCGAGTGACCTTGGACTAGAGTTTGCTGCATTCTTGCTCTATCCTCCCTCAGCTGAAACAGTGAGCCAGCTGGAAACGATCTGTCCAATGGGGTTATATCATCTGTAAACAGATTCTAGATGCTGCCATTCAGACAGACATCACAATAGGGGCTGTGGCAACGAGGTGTCCTTTGTTTCCTGTTGTGGGGTCACATCATGGAAATCATTACCAAGATCTTCTCCCCTTCCCCACTGTTGTGGAAGGAGCAGAGGCCCAAAAGGCCCTGAGATCTAACTCTACCTTGCAGTGAGGAAGGCTATCCGGGTGACCCCAGAGCTTATAATGGCTGAGAGGTTTCCTCAGAAATGGAAGTGTATGGTAAATAGCTCTAAAGCCACTGGAAGTAATAGCATGAAAGAAAATGTATTTCAATGATCTCTGCTAATTCCTACTGTTAGCTTGTACTCTGTTTTTAGCTGAATGGACCTCCTGAGTGCTCAGTCACAGAGTCACTTGTATCAACATGAAGGGCAATCACATTTGTTTGGGTTTTACATTGAGGCACAGTGTGCATTGCACAATAGCAAGAACTTAATTAGGCAGCTTCACTGACAATAGCTTTGCTTTCAGAGGTGGCAAGCATCTCTGCATACATAGATTAAAAGTAATTTCAATTATTGCCAAACCAAAGAGAGATGAGAACCTCAAAGTCTGGGTGATAGACACCTTTTATCCCAGCACACAGGAAGCAGAAGTGGGTAAACCTCTGAGTTCGAGGCCAGCCTTGTCTACAGAGTAAGTTCCAGGACTGCCAGGGTTACGCAGAGAAACCCTGTCTCAAAATAAAACAAAATAGAAGAACTGCAGCCTTTTCTTGGGAGCATAGAGGGCAATAGTTCAGAATCAAAGTTGTAGTCCAAAATTTAAGACTGATCCCAGAAATAAGATCAACTCTTTGTAAGCACAGGTCAAAAGGAAATAGTTTTAGTAAGTCTTAGAACAAGATAAATAACATTTAGAGAAAGAGAAAATAATCTAAAAATTTAGCCGGGTGTGGTGGCTTGCACCCATAATCTTGATTCATGAGGCATTGGGGCAGATGTATTGTCATACTCAGGCCAGTCTGGCCTGTATACTGTGATCTTATACAATAAATAAAGAAAAATAAAAAATATTCAGTGGTGTAATCTCTGTCATCAGAACATCATCGTAACTATTAGTTATGTTAAGAAATAGAAAATAGCTGGGCAATGGTGGCAAATGCTTTTCATCCCAGCACTTGGGAGGCAGAGGCAGGTGGATCTCCAAGTTCGAGGTCAACCTGGTCTACAAGGGTGAGTTCCAGGACATCCACAACTACAAAGAGAAACCCTGTTACTACCTTTTCTCTCAAAATATTATCAAGAATAAATCTTACATAAATACAAAGTAAGAACATTCAGAACAGCATTTTAAAACATAGACTACAGACATGATCAAGGTAGTACTATTCATCATTCTGTCTATATTGATATAGTTAAAAAATTAGTAAAAAACTATTTTTATAGGAATAAACAAATGTCTACTCTAGGATTATAAATTAAAATATGTCATATAAAATGATTATTTTTATTTATTTTATTTTGTATCTTTTCTATTTTTCTTTTATTGAAATAGATTTTTTCATACAATATATTCTAATTATGGTTTCTCTTCACCCAACACATGAAGATCCTTCCCACTCTCCTCCTCCAATTTCACACCCTGTCTCTCTCTCTCTCTCTCTCTCTCTCTCTCTCTCTCTCTCTCTCTCATTAGAAAACAAACAAGCATCTAAATAATAATAATAAATAAATAATAAAATGAGATGAAATAAATCAGAATAGGAAAAAACAAGCAAACAAACAAAATAAAAAGATCCAAAGAAAAAGCAAAGAAACAAATACAGACACAGAGGTACACATGTTCACACACACACACACACACACACACACACACACACACACACACACAGAGAGAGAGAGAGAGAGAGAGAGAGAGAGAGAGAAAGAGAGAGACATTATGAGACAAATAACTTCCAAAAATGCCATTGAGTTCACTTTGTGTTGTCCTTCTAATGCTGGACATGGGGCCTGTCCATAAGAGTCCTCTATGTCTTAGGTGAGACTGTGTTGGGGAAAACTGTTTTTTCTTTGGCAAATGGTTTTCAATTGGAGATAGTCTCTGGGTAAGACTTATGTCTCTATCCCCTCTCAGCACTGGAACCCCATCAGGTCCAGACCAATGCAGCCACTGTGCTTGCTGACAGTCTCTGTGAATTCATATGTGCATTAGCCATGCTATGTTCAGAAGGTCTTCTTTCCTTGGTTTTCTCCATTTCCTCTGTGTAGCTGGAGAGTTTCTCTCCAGGTCCCACCAAGCCCCTGCAGTCCCGCAGCCCACTTATAAAATAAACACACAGACACTTATATTATTAAACTGTTTGGCCTAATGGCTCAGGCTTCTAGCTAGCTGTTCTTATATCTTAAATTAACCCATTTCTATTAATCTATAAGTTGCCACGTGGCTTGTGGCTTACCAGTATCTTAACATCTTCTCATGGCAGCGGCTGGCAGCATCTCCTGACTCAGCCTTCCTGTTCCCAGAATTCTCTTCTCTGCTTGTCCCGCCTATACTTCCTGCCTAGCTACTGGCCAATCAGCATTTTATTTATACAGAGTGATATACACAGCACCTGTGGCTCATACAATCTTTCTTTCTCCTCTCCTGGAAGGTTCTCTGAGCACTGAGGGGAGGGATTTGACAAAGACATCCTATCTAGGCCTGAATATCCCAAGGCCTCTTATTCTCTATGCATTGTCTGGCTGTGAGTCACTGTATTTGTTCCTGCCTACTGCAAGAGGAAACTTCTCTCATGATGGTTGAGCAAGACACTGATCGATCAGTGGAGCAGAAAGTCATTAAGAGTCATTTTATTTCTACATTCCTTTTGCAGAACAGAAGCATTTGGTTTTCCCCTAAGCCCATGACCTTTTTGTCCCAGGTTCTTGGCCACCCCAGCAAGCAGTGTCAGATATGGAATCAATCTCATGGCATGGACCTTAACCTCAATACAATATTGATTGGTTACACCCACCAGCTTTGTGTCACTGTTGCACTAGTGTATTTTTCAGACAGGCCACCACTTTAGATCAAAGGGTTTGTAGTTGCTTTGGTGTTTATCTTTCTCTTCTGGTAATGTACAGCGTATTATCTGGTACCATGAACACTCATCAGTAGGGGTAAAGGCTCTAGGTAGGCAGCAGTTGAACTTTTCCATGTTCAGTGAGTTGTGTAGGTATTGCCTTCAGCAACAGGACATTACCATCAGTTTGAGGAAAGCAACCAAAGCTAATGGCCCATTTCTTGAGGTTTCCTATGGGGCCCATTTGGCCAACACCTGATTATATGGGACCCGTTCTTGGAACTGAAGGCTTCATTTGATGACAAGAGATGTTCAGTTGGGGCTCCTACTCCCCCATACTGGGCAATGTTGCTTAGGTTACTTTCATATATGTATGTATTTTTAGGAAGCTTCTACTATATTAGCTTTCCATATGTTCCCTCAAAAGGCCCTTAGTTTTAGCTGTCCTTTCCAATATTCACATCTCGTTACCCTCCTCCCAGTCCATCTATAACTATCTGTAGATGAATTTCTAATTAGTCTTATTCAATAAAAAACATGGAGCCAGATATAAGGGTGAAAGCCTGGGAGAGCTCAGGAAAATAGAGAAAGCTACAGCTAACCTTATCTCACCAACTCAGCAGCTTCCAAATGCAAGCTACTTCCTGTCTACTCATGCCTATATGCCCTGCTGTTCTGCCACCTGATTTGCTCTCTCTGTCCAGCTACATAACTTCCTGTCTGTTCGTACAGACCTCCAGACCTCTGGTTAATTAGTTTTGGAATTTAAGGCATGTGCCACCACATCTGGTTCTTTTTCCAGTGTGGCCTTGAGCACACAGAGATCCTGTCTGCCAAGTGATAGGATTAAAGGTGTGTACTAGCATTGCATGACTTCTGTGTTGTGGCTGGATTTTTCCTCTGATCTCCAGGCAAGTTTTATTTATTAAAGCACAAATAAAATATCACATTTCCCCTTTTTTTGTCTAATAAAAAAATTTAAAAAAATAAAAAGGTTATAACTAATATAAGAAAAACTATATACAATAAGTACAATAACTATATACAATATATACAAGCAATAAATACATCAATAATGTCCAGTCCATTTACATTTGACAAATTCAGAGAAATATTCCATTGTCTATCCTATTTTTATGAGTCTAAAATGTGCCTTATTCACTTTCCATCCTATCTTATACTACCAACAGAAAACTATCTTAAGATGTCTTTCAAACTTATACACTTAACACCTCTTAGTGAGTTTCTTTTCTGAATTTCTTAACAAGGAAAACTGTAACTACAACTATCTAATCTTCAATTCCCTCAGACACCCAAGAAGGAAATAATATAACCTAGTAAAACTGGAAGTGCAAACAAGTGACTTCCAAAAAAAATGAGTTATGACAGAAACAGCCAGCTGCCTGGACAGTCACATGACATTTCTCTGCAACATTGGGACATTATCTTCGGCCTACAGGCTTAGCATATCTGACAGACTCTTTTGTGAAGCAGGATGTACACAAGGCCTACAGCTTGACCTCACACTCAGTGCGAGTATTCCATGTACCAGACAAACTTGATTTCTACCAGTGTCCTGTTATGATTCAGGATTTTAAGTTCTGGAAATTGCTGGTGATTTTGGAATTCAGCTTCCCATTCTTCTTAGCTTATGGGTAGCTTCATCTCCTTTATTAACTGCCAGTCTACCATTGAGAGGCCAGACTGAGGAACTTGGGTGACTGTCCAGGCAGCCAACTGTCTCTGTCATTTCCAGAATTTTTGAAGTTCCTTCTGGGTTCTTTGATGTAGTTGAAGAGTAGATAATTATAATTATAATTTTCCTTAGTTACAATAAAAGATAAATTAGAAATGAAAATTTAGACTCACAAATATAGGATAGATAGAATATTTTCTTTAATTTTGCCAAATACAAATAGACTAGATATTGTAACTGTAATTCTTGCTTGGTAACTGTTATATTATATGTAATTTTACTATGTTAAAGTGAATCTTTCCTTTTTGTTTAGACAGAAAAGGGGAAATGCTGTGGGATAATGCTTTTGTACACTGATTTAATAAAATACTGATTGGCCAGTAGCCGGGCAGTAAGTATAGGTGGGACAAGCAGACTAAAGGAATGCTGGAAAGAGGAAGAGCAGAGTCAGGAGTCACCAGCCAGACACAGAGGAGGCAAGATAACAAGATAGAACTGAGAAAAGGTGCAAAGCTATATGGCTAAATATAGCAAAGAATTATCAGTTAATTTAAGTGCAAGAGCTAGTCAGTAATAAGCCTGAGCTAATGGCCAAGCAGTTATAAATAATATTAAGCCTCTGTGTGATTATTTTACAAAAGGCTGAAGTACTGTAGATGAGAGATTTGTCCTGACCACAGGCCAGGCAGGACACAGGAAATTTTCTGAGTACAACTATCTATTTATTGTATTTCTTCTTCCTACAGAGTTCCATCCCTCCTCCTATTTATCTTGGTCATTCTGATTGGCATAAGATCATATATCAAAATAGTTTTCATTTGGATTTACCTGATAACTAAGAATATTGAACATTTCTTTAAGTGTTTCTCAGCCATTTGAGTTTCTTTTTTTAATAAATCTTATTAGGTCTATACCCCATTTTTAATTTGGTCATTTATTTTCTTGATGTCCAGCTTTTTAAGTTCTTTATATATTTTAGATAATAACCCTTCATCACATATACAGATAGTAAAAGTCTTATCCCATTCTATGTATGATATGTTGCTTTGTTCCAACAACAGTGGCCTTTGCTATACAGAAGCCATTCAGTATCCTGTGGTCCCATTTTTTTCTTAAGGCCTCTTTCTATTGGTATTCTGTTCAGTCTTTGCCTGTGCCGATGATTTTAATACTATTTCCCACTTTCTCTTCTGTCAGATTTAGTGTATCTGGTCTTATCTTGAAGTCTTGGATCCTTTGAGCTGAGGTTCAGATTGGAGAAATACTTAGGCAAATATAAACAAGACAGTGGCTAGCATCTATAAAATAATTATCAAGAAAAAGAACTTAGTTGAAAATTTCTAACAATATAATAAAGTAGCATTTCCTAAGTGTAATAAAAGCTTCTATTTATTCACAGATCCAAATAGGTCTGTAAACATTTGACAGATAAATGAATGAGAGAGAAAAAATACAAAGCATTTTATAGTCAACCTACTGAAAATCAAATACAAAGAGAAAAATTTCCAAACAGTGAGAATAAAACACTCCATAGGGAACATCAGAGCTGCAGTCCACAGAACAATAGGAAATCTCTGAGACCCTGAAAACACTTAGCAAACCAAGAATTCTACATTCAACAGACATGTCTCCAAACAATAGAGGTGAAACAAAAAAAATTCACATAAAAGCTGAAGAGATTTGCTGCTGTCCTATCTAGGAGACAAAGACTGTCAATCAAACTCCCACAGGCTTAAGAAGGAACAGTGACAGTACAGGAGAAGCAGGCGCTCAGAAGGCAATGGAGGTGTCAGGCATCCCACTTGTGAGGTTTACGGAAAAGATGACTGAGTGCTCGTGTTTGAAGTCCCTCAGAGATGAACTCACTGTTCTAAGAAAAACATTAACATCTTGTTTAATGTGAATTTTATAGATACAAAACACATAAGAATATCACTGGCACTGGCAGAATTGTAGGTGTGGTTTTCTTATTATTTTCATTACTGAGTAAAAACTAGATACAAACTTTTTTGTTATCATTCTCCCTAGAGAGGCCATTAAAATGCATAAAAACAGAATATTTAAGTGTACATTATACAGTGTATAGTGTATATAATCTTTACATAGTCTATGACCCCAAAAGGGGACAAAGTCAGGTGTGGTGACAACCCCATAATCCCTGAAACCTCAGAAAAGGAAGGCAAGAGGATTGTTTCAAGTTAGAGGTCAGTCTTGACTGCAGAGTGAATTCCAGGCCTGCTAGGGCTGTATACTGAGACAGCATATCAAAAAACAAAGGCAATAACAAAAGCCCAATAAGTAAACAACAACAAAATTGCAGGAAAGGAGCAAACTGTTGGCCAGTGCTAATGAAATTCACAAGAACCTTAACTGTTAATAAAACAAGAGAGAAATTGTGAGCTTGAGTTCAAATAATTAGCACCAATTATGCTACTGAAGATACCCACATGAGTAGAATACATGTGAGTGTAATTAACACATGGCTAAACTGGACTACGGAGACAGTGAGTCAGAGTCGCACTCATATAATACCCACTCATGGGCTGGTTCAAAGAGAAAGAGTCTTGTAAATTTTAGATTTTATAATTTTATTTTACCATGTGTGCCTTTCCTGCACATATGCATGTATAGCATGTGTTTGTCTGCTTGCCTGTAGAGATAAGGAAAGGGCATCAGATCCCCTAGAACTGGAGTTGCAGGTAGTTTCAGAACACCATGTGGGAACTGGGAGCCAAACTGGTATCCTCTGAAAAGCAGCCAGTGCTCTTAAACATTGAGCCAACTCATCAGCTCCAGAGCTGGGGTTTCCTAACTGGAGGAAAATGAAGGCTAGGTTTTTTGTGGTGGTTGCTGTTTATTTGTTTATTTGTTTGTTTTGAGAAGGGTCCTTGGTACAGTAATGGAAATTTACATTGATCACTTTTCCTCTGATTTTTCTCCAGAGGGACTTAAAGATTTTTACTAAGACATCTATGTATCGAGGGAAAGGAAATAATCCAGAATTTGGATGCTAATACTGTACACTTGCTCTGTATTAGAATTATTTGCAAGACACCAAAGACATCACTGTGGTTCGCTAGTCAGAGTGGCAGCTTATAAAATTTATATGCATTTTGAAGTTCAGCCAGTGTTATCCCACAGTTGCTGGACCAATAGTGCTGATAAAATGGATCACCTGGATCAATCGGCTCAGCAGATAGTGTGTACCTTTACACTCTGACTTACCTCAGAAACGTTACGCTGGCAAAACAGAGGGAAGGCACTGGCAGAGGCTGGCAGAGAAATGTGGAAAGAAAAAGTGACACTGCATTGAACTGGGGGGTGGCTCAGCCCACACGAGCAACTGCAGTGAAAGCAAGAGGACCTGGGTTCAAATCCCCAACACCCACGTAAAAAAATGCACGTTGTTGTACTTGCCTGTAACTCCAGAATTGAGAGTGAGAGACAGCTGGATCTTGGGTTTCCCTTGCCTGTCAGCCTGGCCAAACTGTTAGCTTCTGGTTCCAGTAGATGCCCTGTTTCAAAAAGTGAGATGCAGAGTGATAATGGAAGACATCCTATATCTTCCTCTGACAACTTCACATGGTCACGTGCCCACATGTATGTATACAATATATGCCACACTAAGATTAACTCTCTCATACACACATACACACACACACACACACACAACTCATGCTATGTAACATATATACACATATGTACACATACACACATACATTTGCCACACACATACCTAATCACACTATCAATATGCATACATGTATACACATATGTAGACACACACACTCTCACACTATTCACACCACACACACACACCACTCATGCTATGTAACATATATACACATATGTACAAAAACATACACACATACATATACCGCACACATACCTAACACACTATCAATATGCACACATGTACACACATATGTAGACACACACACACTCTCACACTATTCACACCACACACACACA
>CABHPP010170271.1:48954-71479 GCA_902168425.1 Peromyscus attwateri | reverse complement strand
TTACTCAAAGTGAGTTTTAATTATATCCATTCAACTTCTTGGTGTATCTGTTAAATTAAATTGTAATCCTTATCATTTTAATACACTAGGAAATGTTTAATTTTGTTATGCTATATTGGATAGTAATTAATTGAATGTTTAAGTATAAGCAGGTTTATTGTTAAGCAAATAAATATAATCATTTTGGTATTATTATTTATGAAGAAAATTTCTCCTATATATTTTTCATTAATATTGCAAAAATTGTAAATAATAAGTAATAATCAGTCATTCTAAAAGGCATCACTAGCATAAGACCATGACATAGATATCTTTCCTTAGCTACATGTATCTCTTAAGACATATAAATACCCTTGATTCTGGAGGTAAAGTTTTTAATCTAGTAAATCAATTAAAGTCAAACTAACAGTCATGTGTTTAGGGAATTGATCTTGTACTCCTAGCATGAACATTGATTTATAAATGCCCTGGTGCTTATCACTACTATTGAGTATCTGTGCCTAAAGGTATTGCCCTGTTTTTTCCCTTTGTCCAACATGAGCAGGCTAAGTACAAATAACTCATCTAGGTATCAGCTTTTAGAAGTCAACCTCTGAAGTCTTCCAATGAATATATTGCTCAGTTTAACTTTACATGCTGAGATAAATAGCAAGTTTAAAAGCAACTTTAATCATGCTTACCTGCATTTCTGTCGGGCAGATGTCTGCTCTGGAAGATTCTGGAGTTGCACAAATGAGACACAGCACTATAGTTGTGCTTCACCTGTTATTAGTGTGTAAGAGAGAAAGCACAAAACTTTCTCTAGAAAATCCACTCTCATATATCGATGTTTTTTCTCTTGGTAAAATCCAAGGGATTTGTTTGAAAGGACATCACATTACAATTCTTTCTTTAAGAAAATGCAATAGTAAGCTTTAGTTAAACAAGTAATTCTGCCTCTTCATGTCCGATGAGTTTAGTTCCAATAGAATAATTTGCATTTATATTTAAGCAGAATTTTAATTAGCTGATAGACCTTGGCATATCCTCATCTGTGCTGAGTGTTCTGAGTCTTTATTCTCAGGTGATAGTATTAATTTTATCATAAGCATTTCTGTTTGACACATTTTAAAGTCAAAGACATGAGATCCTTCTTGATCTTAGCCACTTTATACATAATTCTCTGTTACCAATATTGTGAGCTAATGTAGACATTCAGAAGTGTACAGCATCTAATGTCTGACAAAATTCCAAAATACAAGACAGACAGTGAAGTTGCTAAGAGATCAGATGAGTCCTTAGGAAATGTACCTTTGCAGCAAGGAAAAGGTTATGGTGAATTTTTAACAATAAATTGTTAAGACATCATCATCATGAATGTTGCTGTGTTCAGTACAGCATTAAGTGTATGGTGCAGTAGTAGCAACGGGGCATCAGTAGAGGTGGCCAGCACCGACCAAATGCAACCATAGTGAAGACAGCACTGATAGGGGTACCAGAAGACTCCAGGCAGATGCTAGAGTAGAAATGTCAAGATGCAAGCATAAAGAACAGGACTCTGAGGATCTGTAGACAGAAAACTTGAAAAGTGCAAGAGAGCGGTAAAGGCTGAAGAGCCAGGGGACTCAGACTTTTATAGCCTTAAGAGATATTACATTTATTATATATGAAAGTGTCCCAAAATCTAAGAACTGTCAGATCTGTAATACAAGAAGATGCTGTATATTGCTCACTGATGTTTTCCATGGTTTCTACACACTGATTTTAGACCCTGAGGATTATAATAACTCTCAAGCTGAAGCATGTAGACAAATTTCTAAACAGTCTTAGTAAATAAGAAACACAGAGCCAAATACAGAGGTAATAGCCAAAGAGATCAGAGAGCTATGACTACCTTATCTTACCACCTCGCCGCTGTCACTTCCCCAGAGAAAGCCTCTTCCTCTTCCTGTGTGACATGTGTTTTTATTGCTTTCCTGTTCTGCCTTCTCAATGGCTCTACGCCCAGCCACATGACTTCCTTGTCACTGCCTGTCTATATAGACCTCCAGGTCTCTATGATTGGTACTGGGATTAAAGCCTCATCTCACCATGCTTGGCTGTGTCCTTGACCACACAGAGACTCTGCCTGCCATGTGATCTGATTAAGGGCATGTGCTACCACTGCCAGACTTCTGCTTAATGGCTATTTGACCTCTGATCTCCAGGCAAATTTATTTATTAACATACAAATAAAATATCACATTTCTTCACAAATAAAATATCATCAGAGAAGCATTAGAAGTAAATTCCAGGGTGATAAGAATCTAATTGTCAAGAGATACAAATTTGACTTCTAAAACCTTCTACTATGTGCTACCCCTCAAAACATTCTTCTTCTCATGATGTTGGCAACAACTGACTTTAGTACACAAAATCCTTAGAATTCAAATAGTATATTTTTTCACCTTTAGTTTTCTTGGGCTATGTCTTCCAAATGTGGAGTGCATACTTTGGATGCATTGGACCTCATTTTGAAAGAAATTTTGGTTCCAGTTTTTTTTTTTTTTTACTTGTACTTAGATTTAACAGAGATTATAGCGAAATATAGATTTACATACTTTAGTTGTACTGAATACACATAAAAGATTTTCTATTTAATGCTTTTGTTTAATTTTTGGGAGAATGTGAGTACCTCTGTGCATGTAGAGAATGATTTTCAGGAGTTTCTCCTTTCTTTCTACCTTGTGTTTCTGAGACTGAACTCCGGTGGTCAGGTTTGAGAGGCAAGCCCTTTTACCTGCTGGGTCATCTCTCCAGTCCATTGTGGAGAAAGGTTTTCTCTGACTTAATTAATAGTCAGCACTAAGTTTCTCACTTAATAGTCTAAGTTTATCATAACTTAAGTATTTCATCCATGAGCAAACTTCATAAAAGCTATCAGTAGCTACATCTTTCCATGTTGGTTTTAATTAGAGTTGACATTATCCCAGGAGAATGAAGCAGAAGAGAATGGGATCAAAGAATTGGAGTATATAAATAGCTCTGGTGACTGGAGTGTGCTTGTTAGAGGTCAAATGTTTGCCACACTATTCTGAATCCAAGGAGGAAAAATGAGAGCGATCTGATTAGTAGGAAACTTTATAAAATAACAAGCCTGAATTCTTTCAACTGTAAAGGTCAGGGAAGACAAAGATAGCCTACAAAGAAAACGTGCCACAGTGAAGAATGCTGAAGTGAGATGGCATCCTGCTGCAATGTGGGATTCTAAAACAGAGTGCAGACTGTGAGCATGCAGTTGCTGTGGACATTACATTGTAAATTGATGGAACTTCATCATGTACCATGGATTAGATAATGGTATAGTATCCATTATAAATACCAGACCTTGACAAATACATTGTGCATACCTTTAGTCTTTAAAAATATGTTATGGTACCTGTAATAAAAGACCATATCTATAATGGATTCTCAAATGGTTCACAAAACAAATGTAGCCCAACAATAGAAATGTAGAAATGGTCAGAGCATAAGGCAAGTGGCAGCACCAAGAAGCATCTTGTCAGTGACTGAGCTGCTTATGGACTGTTTGGACGTCGGCTCTATTTTTAGAGCCAACCTCCACATAGCAATTAAAGCAAATAAGACTTGGAAACCTACAGTCATTCCTCCATGCACTCAACCACTCAAGACTCTTTCATGGGGCTCCACCTTTGTGCCAGCTTTGTTCATCAAGGGCAATACCACAGTATACAAGATAGACTCCATTTTCTTATAAACTTTTCTGTGACTTTTAGCTAATCTTCACTGAATTATTAGTAAATATTAATTTTGATACATTCTATCATTAAGGGATTGTGGTCTTACTGCAGTCTTTAGAGTAAGGGAAAAACTTACTGTATTTTTCATACAGTTTTGATGTGAGGTTATAAGAATGAATTTATGTCAGGTTATGTGTTTACATTTTGAGTGCAATGTTCTTTTTTTCTCTCCCCTTTTTTCTATCAAATCTTTACATGGTATCTATCAAACACTCTAGAGACTCCTCAGTAGGACAACAACAAATTGGACAAACGACTATGGGCCTTTGAACCACACAATTTTTCATATATTGGGGAAAAGGAAAACAGATGTTTATTAACATGATATTCTACAGCATATACATATACACATACAGATATTATAATGAATATTATGACATAGGTTGGAATGAAATTCTTTTTATATATTTGTTTTATTTTATATGTATGTATGTATGTGTATATGTATTGTTTGCATACGATCACATGAGTACAGGTGCCTGTGGAAGCCAGAAAAGTGCCTTTTCATTTTGAGAATTACCTGGTCATGCTAGAGTAGCAAAGTTACAGATGCTCATGTGCCCCTACTGTAGGGGCTGGGAACTGAACTTGTGTCCTCTGCAAGTGCAGCAAGTGCTCTTAATTACTGAGATTTCTCTCCAACCTCGAAAGAGTGAAGTTTTGAAATGTGCTACCACCTGTGTTAAACACGAAAGCTGCAGTTCAGGTGAAACAGACACAAAAGGACAGAGTCTGCTTGCTACACATAGCAGTTACCTAGAAGGTATAAAATCGCAGAAACAGAAAGTAGAATAGAGGCTACAAGTGCTTTGGGGGAGAGAGGATTTGCAGTTAGTGTTCAGTGAGTACAAAGATTCTGTTTAAAATTTTAAAAAGATCATATATTGTTACTAAGCATTGTTAATACATTTAATGCCACTGTATTAAGCATTTAAAATGATTAAAATGGAAAGCTGTATGCTATGTTGATTTCACCACAATGAAAACAATTCACATTTGCTAATGCATGTGATCTGGGCATATTAAGCAATTGTTTATAACTTTACCACTCTGCCCTATTAAGCAGAAATGACAGTTCTTATCTTGTAGTGCTTTAAGGAGGTAATAAATTGATTGCTTAATCCATCTAGTCTGTCACACATGGTTGTATAGAACATGGCATCCTTGTATTATAATATACACAGCAGGAAGGTACAGTGAGGGTGTCACTCTTCAGACTGTTGTATTCCTAGCATAGTGTTTTCAGTGTTTATTGTGAAACAGTGATGACTCCCTTGCCCCCAGTGTGGTTATTTGAAAGGGAAAATGTGTTTAGGAAATGCTGAATGTCATAATCATTTATTAGACTTTGACAGTGAAATTGTCTTATTAAGATGTGAAAATTCTTGGGAGAAATATATTTTCTATCTGGCCAGAGAATACCATGGTTTTGAATATGTTTCCATTGAAGTCTATTTAGGTTTCTTTTTCTTGAATGTTTGCACAGCTATAACTTCCACCAAGGAATTTTACTTACTATTTGGGACTGGAATTTAAATTATTTAAAAATTTTTGAAGTTATTATTTCAGGCCTATGTTTTACAAAGGATAGGGGTTTACCCAATATTTACCAACACTGGTGTAGTCAGAAAGTTTCTCCAGTCCCGCCAGGCCTCTGCAGTCCCATGGCCCACTTATAAAATAATCACTCAGAAGCTTATATTCATTATAACCGCTTGTCCATTAGCTCAGACTTATTACTGACTAGCTCTTACACTTAAATTAACCCATAATTCTTATCTATGTTTAGCCACGTGGCTTGTTACCTTTTTTCAGTTCTGCCTTGATATCTTGCTTCCTCTGTGTATGACTGATCACTTCTGACTCAGCCCTTCCCCTTCCCAGAATTCTCCTTGTCTGTTTATCCCACCTATACTTCCTGCCTGGCTACTGGCCAATCAGCATTTTATTTATCAACCAATCAGAGCAACACATATTCACAGTGTACAGAAAGACATCCCACAGCACTTCCCCTTTTCTATCTAATCAAAAAGGAAGGTCTTAACTTTAACATAGTAAAATTACATATAACAAAAACAGTTATCAAGCAAGAATTACAGTTATAATATCCAGTCTATTTGTATTTAGCAAAATTAAACAAAATATTTTATCTATCCTATATTTGTGAGTCTAAAGTTTCATATCTAATTTATCTTTTATCATAACCAAGGAAAATTATAACTATTTAGTTTTCAATTCCATCAAAGACCCCAGAAGGATATAATATTACCTAAGTAAACAGGAAATGCATTGTAAGCAACTTCCAAAATTCTGGAAATGACAGAGACAGCTGCCTACTTGTACAGTCATCCAAAGTTACTCTACAATGTTGGGGCATCCATCTTCAGCCTATTGATCTAGAGTCTCTCAGTTGTTTCTCTCTGTGTCCTGTAGAATGTCTGGCAGTCTCCTCTGCAAAGCAGGAACCTGAAGAACCATCTCACCTTACAAAGTTCAGTGGTCACCTTCCTATGGGTCCTGCATGTCCAGTCAATACAACATTTTGTCAAGATGTCCAGGCGAGAACAGTTTCTTGCCCAAATGGCTATTTTTGTCAAAAAGAATATAAATTCCATACAGAGAGTCTTCCATGCCCATCTTCCTCTTTGAAATAAATTGGTGCTGCCAAGAGCAAGTATGTCTCATTGTCCAGGTAAGTCTAAGTTTTTAAAACATTTTAAATGCCATATTCTGTAGGTCTTTGAAGTGTTTGGAGATTACCTACCTAACTGAAATATATCTATGTACACCTAGAAAACTTAACATGACTACAAGTTTGATTATCATAGACAACTAATTATTAATCTGTATTTCTTAACTATACACTACATTTTCAAATGAGTTGCACAAACAAAATACTTTAAACAAAAGTATACATACAGTATAACAAAATTAACTTTAAATTTGTATCAATAAACTAAAATCCATAGCAATGTAAAACATTTTTAAACAAGTTGTTGCTCTTTAAAAGTAGGTTCAATGATCTATCCTTTTATTCTATCATATCTATATCCCCTTTTCTTTTTTAGAAAGAGATTGTATTTATAATCAACCCCGTTTAAATAAAAATAAACTTTTACAAACAATATTTTACGAATTTGGGTGTAGCTTCTCATACTACTTCCTGCTGGATGGGGGCACTGACAACCTTATGGGGATCCTGAGAAAATTAAGAATTATGGTCAAGTTCTGACTGGAGTAGTCTATAAGGCTGCATTGTCAGAGCCAGTTGCCTTGAAGCTGATCTAGATGTTGGAACATCTGGAGACCTCTCAGCGGGTCTTCCTTGATCAAACTATCTTAGCTGGGAAGCAATCCACAGGTTCTCATCTGTGGAAACAAAAGTAGACCTCTTTTCCAAAGCAACATATCCTTAGACACAAATTTTGAAGTCAAGATACCTTTAAATATACATATGTTGATTTAACTCACCAGCCTTTACAATCAAATGTTTTTCTGCAGTTAAAAATCCCAAAGACAACACAACCAAAATTTTCTGTGTAATATCCATTTTACATGGCTTATTTTTTATATTACCTTGACCGTCTCTTTAAAGATTTTATTTTTAAAAACTATTTCTTTATATAACCATCTGTATTCATTTTCTTCTCTCTTCCAAGTCTACATACATTTTTACACACACTGTAAACCATTTAAAATCTTATTCCACTTGAATCTGCCTTATTGTGAATCTATCGCTTTAAACTACAGTGGCTAGTACTGAAGTGGAAGCCTTGACTGCTGACTCTGCTCACTTCAGTTTCCCAGTATGGCAGAGGTACTTTCACTGCCAGCTCTGGGAGCCATGCACACCACCACCTCTTGGAAGCAGTGGGTCTACACCTCCTTCAAAGCAGTGTGTAGCCCAGAAACCATTTTTTTTTTTTGTCTGTACTAGCAAAAGCTAAACCACCACGCAGTGTGCTGAGCAGCTTGGAGAAACCTCTGTTTAACTCAGTGGGAATCTGCCACGCTGTAGCTCCGGCCTGCAGGCTGCGACCCCGCCACAGCCGGAGGACACACCACAGTACCTCGGCCTGCTACGAGCGACATGACCCAGGAAGGTGCTCTTAGCTACACTTGTAATCTCTTCTGAAGCTCTCTCAGGTTTTAGGTGGGAATTCGTGCCCCATGTTGGGCCCCACTTGTAGTCTGAAGGTTTCTCAGGTCCCACCAGGCCCCCACAGTCCCACAGCTGCTTATAAAACAATCACTCAGAAGCTTATATTAATTATAACTGCTTGGCAATTAGCTCAGGCTTATTACTGACCAGCTCTCGCACTTAAATTAACCCATAATTCTTATCTATGTTTAGTCACATGGCTTGGTATCTTTTCTCAGTTTTGCCTTATCATCTTGCTTCCTCTGTGTCTGGCTGTTGACTCCTGACTCAGCCCTTCCTCTTCCCAGAATTCTCCTTGTCTGTCTACCCTGCCTATATTTTCTGCCTGGCTACTGGCCAATTAGCATTTTATTTATCAATCAATCAGAGCAATAGATATTCACAGCATACAGAACGCTATCCCACAGCACACGATTACCACAAAATTCTGCCCTCGCATTATTTGTTTAGAAACATTCATTACTAATTTGAGGATAATGCAGTTTTTCTTTATTACTCTTAGATTACTCTAACAATACTTCTTGAACCTGAAAATCTTAAAATAAAACTTCTGGAGCGAGCTCAGCAGCTGCTTAAATGCACTTACTTGCTACTCTTCCAGAGGACCTGGGTTTAGTTCCCAGAACCCATGTATGGGAGTATAATTGTAACTCCAGTGCTGGCAATCTGATGCCCTCTTCTGACCTCCATGGGTATTGCATTCATGTGAATCTCAGATGCAGACAAACACTAATAAACAAAATAAAAACAAGTAAGTATTAAAAAATAAAAATATGACTAAAGTTGGGAAGAGGCATGATAGGCAAATCACGGGGTGTTTACTGCTCTAGAAGTAGTAGAATCTGGGAGAATGGAGCCTAAAAGTGAGACAGACCAAAGTCTCATTTGACAGACAACTTTATTCAGAGCATCAGGCAATTTGTACTCTGAAGGTTAAGAAGAATCAGATGAGTAAAATGTATAATCACAAGAAAAAGCCACAGGTGGCAAAAACATGTTTTCCATGGGGACATAAAAACAAATATCAATAGCCAGTTGTAAGGAATAATCTGAAGTAAACTCCCTTTATCTGCTTCACCTGGGAGGAGCATGAAAACACACTCCAAGAACAATTCCATGTTTTGAAGAAACTGAGACCACAAGACTCTTGTTTTCTAGGAGCTTTCTCACAAGCACTCAGAATTCTCCTCACACATCTCCTTTCTTGGACCATGTCCTGACATCCTCCCCTTTTTATTTTTAAAATGCAGGATATTCAGAGTGGGTTGAGATGTAGATAAAAAAATGTGATTGTTATCTGATGCATGAGTATATTATAAACAAGCAAATTACAATATTAGAACAATAAAATCATTGTGTGCAACATGCTGCCACCAAGAACAGAGATCCAAACTATATCTAGTACTATTAGTAACATTATTTTATCAATCAGAAAAATAGAGAAAATTTAAAATGTATCCTTTAGAATGTAAGCCCACATTTGCCCTTTAATTGAAACACACATGTTATGCTATCTTATGCAAAGTGGAAGTGATTTGAAGCCCAAGGAAAATTAAAATAGAGTCCCTTCTCCAGGTTGATGAATGAATCTATTACTGTCCCACACAGTCATTAATAAAGTAACTTCTCCTATGGTGCACAGGGCCTGAACTTGGCCCCAGGTGGGCAGACTTGACTTCTGATGATATGGTCATGGTCCATATCTTCTTTTGCCCTTTAGTTGGAGTCTTACTATCTTTCTGGTGACTTCCATTGTCTCTTCCCCTTCTGCCATTGTCCTTGATGGCCCAGGGCTTGAGGAGCTGAAGAGGAATCCACAATATCTCAGTGGATCCGTCTGCAATGACAGATGCACACCCCTTTCTGGTTCTCTTCCAGGGGAGTGAAAGTAGAGCAGGTTAATGCATCAGCTGCTTATTTCCTTCTGCAATAAAACCAGGGAGGTTAGACTGTGCATGAGTGTAGATGAATTTCTAAATGGTCTTATTAGATAAGAAACACGGAGCCAAATACAGGGGTGAAAGTCTTAGAGATCAGGGAAATAGTGATAGCCACCAACCTTACCTTGTCAGCTCTGCAGCTACCAAGAAGGGGCTACTTCCTGTGTAACCTGTGCCTTTATTACCTTGCTGTTCGGCCCTCTCATTGGCTCTTAGCCCAGCTACCTCACTTCCTTGTCACTGCCTGGATGTACAGATCTCCAGGTCTCAATGGTACTGGGATTAAAGGCATGAGTCACCACCACTGGCTGTTCCCTAGTATGTCCTTGAACACACAGAGACCCCACCTGCCAAGTGATCGGATAAGGGCATGTGCTACCGCTGCCTGATTTTTGTGTTAATGGCTTGCTATTACCTCTGATCTCCAGGCAAACTTTATTTATTAATATACAAATAAAATACCACCACTCATGAGTATGAGTCTATTGCTGGAAATAACCTTACAACACAAGCAGAATCTGAAACAGTATTTTAGGGCCTATGAATTAACTGAAGTAGATGAAACAGCCAGTTCTACTTGTGTTGAGGAAAAGAAAATATTAATAAATTTATGAATATCTGGGTCATGAATCCCTACTATACCCTTAGATGAACCATTAGTAAGTAAGTACCTGCCTGTAGAATAGGAGAAGGTTAGACAATTTTTGTTATCATAAACTCAGTCCATATGAGAAAACCCCATATTTTACCAGCTGGATAATAATTTCCTAACCTTCCATAGTAATCTGTGAATAAATTTTGAAAATCCATAGAGTTCTGTAAAGACCTTTAAAACTGTGTTAGTTAAGGATAATACAGCAAGAATCAGATCCACATAATTGTTGACATCAGGTCCTCCCCTGATTTACTAACTGAACAAGAAGAGTAAGACAAGCAGTTAATATTTTATGACTCTTATGGTGCAAATAAATCCTTTCCAATAAAAAGTTTATCCTTTTGTGCTATATGGTGATATTTTAATTGTACTGAAATATGATTTTATTTGTATGTTAATAAATAAAGTTGCCTGGGGGTCAGAGCTAATAGCAAGCCATAGCAGAAGCTGGGCGGTGGTGGTGCATGCCTTTAATCCCAGCACTTGGGAGGCAGAGCTAGGCAAATCTCTGTGTGTTCAAGGATACAGCCAGCATGGAGACACACGCCTTTAATCTCAATACCAACCACAGAAGACCTGGAGGTCTGTACAGACAGGTAGTGACAGGAGGTCATGTGGTTGGGTTTACAACCAATGAGAAGGCAGAATAGAAAGTCAATAAAAAGGAAAACATACAGGATGTAGGTCTCTTGCTGAAGAGGACAGCAGCAGCAGTGAAGGGTAAGATTTTTAGCTCTTAGCTCTGACCTCATGGGCTTTCATCTCTGCATTGGCTCTGTGTTTCTTATTTAACAAGATGGTTACATCTACAGTGCTATAATACCTGTAGGAGACAATTCAATAGGGAAAACGAGTCTGTTTAAAGGAAGGGAAGGATACCCATAATATGCAAATTCCTTTTTCCTGCCATGGCCCAGCTTGCCTAGATTGTAAAGTTAGCATTTTCATACACTTTCATAGGTTCTCACTAAAAAATGGAGAGAATTCAAGGTTAGATTGCTTATCAAATTCCTCTCACCTTCAGAGTCATTTTCAAGCAGTGGAGGATACAAATCTAAAGGAGGGTACAGTACAGGAGCTGGCATAGTGGTGGTGATGTTGGGTTTCGTTTGTTTGTTTTGTTTTGTTTTTTAATTAATTAAATTTTTCATTCATTTTACATACTGACCACAGTTTCCCTTCCCTCCTTTCCTCAGTTCCCTCCCCCTGCTTCCCATCTACCTGCCTCCAGATCCATTCCTCCTCTGTCTCCATTCAGAAAGGGGCAGACCTCCCATGGGTGTCAACAAAGCATGGCATATCAAGCCAAGACAGGACCAAGCTTCTCCCCTTGCATCAAGGCTGGGTGAGGCAACCCAGCATGGGGAACAGGTTTCTAAAAGTCAGTTCAAGTGCCAAGGACAGGTCCTGATGTCACCTCTAGGAGCCCCACGAACAGACGATTTTGTCTGAAGAAGGGAAAAAAAAATTCCTCTTTTCCTTCTTTTCTCAATTGTAAGATTTGATTATCCACTTTCTATTCATTCAAGAAATTATCCATCTCTTTAATATCCTCTTTATCTTCCTTAAATATTTTGATAACGGTCTGAATGCCCAAGTGACTCAAAATTAAACATGTTTATATGCCTTTTCAATATTCCTTTGGACTATCCCATACTTCTTTGTCTAAAGTTACTCCTTCTGGAAAACAGGGATTATGACAATGAACAACTAGTAAGCATTCTAATAGTTGTGATTTGGATACTTGTACTCATCCTTTCTATAAAACATGATGCACAAGCTTGACATAAGGCAAAGCCTTCCCTGGTTTCTGGTTCATTATCTCACTCACCTTCTGTGACAGTTTCCACTCTTTTTCATAGCCACCATCAGTTTCCTGATTCGTGGCACTGCTTGTTTACTTCTCTAGAGGTGGTGGCACTAGGAAGAGCAGAGCCTAAAAATGAGGCAAACTAAAGTCTCATGCAGTAGCCAATTTTAATCAGAGCATCAGACAATTATACACTGAGGATTAAGAAGAATCACATGAGTATAATATATAATCACAAAGACAAGTCACAGACGGCAGAAACATGTTTTCCATGGAGCCATATCAACAAACAATAGCCAGTTGCAATGAATAATCTGAAGTAAACTCACTTCTATCTGCTTCACCTGAGAGGAGCATGAAAACACATTCCAAGAACAATTCCATGTTTTAAAGAAGCTGGGGTCACAAGACTCTTGTCTTGTTTTCTTGGAGTTTTCTCACAAGTATTAAGAATGACAATGGGGGAGTTGGAGAGGAGTGTGGGGTATATATCAATAAAACACATTCTCTCCATGAATATAATTTCCAAAGATGACATTTAAAATATTATACAAAATAGTAATGGATAGATGGAGCATATCTTATCAAAGCCCACACACTGTAAATTGTACAACAACCTGCAGTTTAATTACAGGTTTTACTTTACAGTATTTAGCCTCTACTGGTTTTCAGTGATGACAAATGCAAACCCCTAGGGATTCTATGAGAGAAACTGTAAATAAGTGGGCAAGATGCAGGACATTCAAACTCTGAAGTCTCTGAGTAAATTTCTGGTAAACCTAAAAATTCTCTAAGAATAAAATATGACCAAAATGTATATTGAAACAAACAGAAGAAAACTGTGTCTATGAACCTCTGCTTAAGTGGTAGATTTCATTGGAAGTTGAGTGGGTGCTTTGTTTTCCCACAGAAATAGGAGCACTTTAATGAGTCAGGATAGACATCACATACTAACTGTAGTTCACAGGTTTTGATTACCTAAAACTTGTGAATGTATAATGAAAGAGCAGTTAGCTTATTTTTTACTATAATAACATATCTTGAAACTGGTCAATTGATGTATAATATTAATGCAATTATAGTCAAAATGTAAGATAAATGATTGGAATAAACAGGGTATTTGCACAAATTATAATAAAATGCCAATCAAGTGGGTTTCTAGGCAGCCTCAATCCCTGTGTGGTCTACTGTTATTGCCAAGAAACCAAGATGAAGGTTTTAATTTGTACCTTATCATGAAGATGTGTTTAAGAATTTTTTTTGTCATTTAGGAAAACAAATTTAAAAGTACTTAAGTCCAAAATTAATAAAAATTAAGTGTCATATATTTGAGTAATTCACACCATCATCAACACATCAGTGTGGTGCACACATGTAAGCGTGTATGCACACCTATGTGCTCAAGTTCACATGCATATGATCACACACACACATACACACATGCACACACACACACATACTCACACGCACACACACACACACACACACACACACACACACACACACACACACACCAAAAATGCAAACAATATTTCATGCTTCTAGTCAGGAATATTGAGTATTTATGTAGTTCAGAGAAAGAAATGAGAAATTTCAGTTTGACAAATTGTCATGAAAAATTATCATTCCTGCAATGTGAATTTAGACTTTTAGTTGGGTTATTTAATACAGGGATGTAGCTAGAGTTTTCCTGCCTGGTCCACAGTCAGGACAAATCTCTCTCACCTGCCAGTCCCACAGCCACTCAGACCCAACCAAGTAAACACAGAGACTTATATTGCTTACAAACTGTATGGCCGTGGCAGGCTTCTTGCTAACTGTCCTTATATCTTAAATTGATCCATTTCTATAAATCTATACCTTGCCATGTGGCTCGTGGCTTATCGGCATCTTTACATGCTGCTTGTCCTGGCTGTGGCTGGCAGTGACTCCCTCCGCCTTCCTGTTCTTTTTATTCTCTCTGTTAGTCCCGCCTATACTTCCTGCCTAGCCACTGGCCAATCAGTGTTTCATTTATTGACCAATCAGAGTAATTTGACATACAGACCGTCCTACATCACTTCCCCTTTTCTTTCTTTCTTTTTTTTTTTTAAAGAGGAAGGTTTTAACTTTTATACATCTCCAAAGCCAGCTTGGTATATTTGGGAATTTGGGCATAGCTTCTCTTACTACTTCCTGCTGGAGGGGTGCGCTGTATCTTATGGGGACACAAAGAAAATTTTAGGATCATTGAGTAGTCCGTGAGGGTGTATCGTCTGAGCCAGTTGTCTTGAAACGGTTCTGGATATTGGATCATCTGGACCTTGGTGTCATCAGAGACCTTTCAGGTGGTCTTAGCTGGTCAAACCTGATGTATCTTAATCTGGAACAAATCCATAGCCTCTGGCTTTCTGTGGAAACAAAATCAGAGCTTCCTTTCCAAAGCAACATATCCTTACATCCAAATTTTGAAATCAAGGTATCTTTAAAATATACATATTAGTTTAACTCAGCTTCCTTTACAATCAAATATCTCTCTGCAGTTAAGAATCCCAAAGACAACACAATCCAGATTCTCTGTGTGATATCCATCTTTATGAGGCTTATATTTTATAATACCTTTACTGTCTCTTTAAAGAGGGATGCTGAGGTTAAACAGCACTCTGGACACAGCGTGGTTCGTCATTCAAAGAGAGCTCCTTTATTGACCATCCATCAGCCTTATATACCCTGCTACTTCCTACTCTCCATGGGGTCAGGGTACGTTCCTCAGGTTCCTATCTGCATCCCAGCAGCTCAGCCAAATAGGAAGACGCAAGCAGAGAGCTGATTCTTGAAACAATGTTCCAGCAATAGCTATATTGTAAACATCCTGTGACTTACTGACCACAGGAAAAGAGGAAGGACAAAAGGGCACCTTAGGGCAACTTAGGGCAAACAGCCTATGCACAAGGCCTGTTCAGCGCCTGCTGCCAACACTATCTATTTCTTTATATAACTGTATATATTTCTTTTTCTCTTTCTTTGAAGCCTACGTACATTTTTACACACATTTTAAAGCATTTAAAGTCTTGTTCCATCTGAATCTGTCTTATTGTGAACCTGTTACTTTAAACTGCAGCATTCTAAGACTGAAATGGTGCTGTGGCTGCTGGCTCCGCCCACCTCAGCTTCCCAACATGGCGGTGGTACGTTTACCGTCAGCTCTGGGAGCCTTCATGGGTCTATGCTTCTATCAAAGCAGCGTTTAGCCCAGAAACCTCTTTTTTTTGTTTTGTACTAGCAAAGGCTAAATCCACCACACAGCTTAATGTGCCACTTGCAGATGCCTCATTTCCGCCATACTGCAGGTCAAACATGCACGCCAGGAACCCGCCATACAGTAGCTCAAGCCCGCAGGCTGCGGCTAACTTGAGAAAGACAACTAGGAAGCTGTTTTAGCTCCGTTTTAGAATCTTCTTTTTATGCTTTCTCAGGTTTTAAGTGGAAATTCCTGCCCCACGTTCTGGCGCCATTTGTAATTTGACATACAGACCATCCTACAGCACAGGGATCTCTGTCACAGTTGTCTGAATCACACAGCTTTTTATATGCAACACATACGACTGACTATTGCACATATCTCCAAATCTAGAAGAATGTTGGTGAGTATAGCCAGAGACTTTTTTCTGTCCTGCTCAGTCTGGGGTCCTGCATTCCTGCAGTCACTTATAAAATAATCACTCAGAGGCTTAATATTAGTTACAAACTGTGTGGTCTATGGCTCAGGCTTATGGCTAGATATCTCTTACATCTTAAATTAACCCATTTTTATTAGTCTATATTTTGCCACATGACCATGGCATTACCGGTCTGCTGGCATCTTGTTACTTGAGCAGCTGAATGGCATCTTCCCAGATTCCACCCTTCTTCTCCCTCTGTGTCCTTGCTTGGATTTCCTGCCTGGCTCTTATCCTGCCTCACCATAGGCCAAAGTAGTTTTATTTATTAACCAATGGGAGCAACACCTATTCACAGCATACAGAAAGATGATCCCACTGTATGTGAGATTTTATAGATCAACAAAAAGATGACAAACTAGTGTCCTTCAGAAGCACATCCTCACATGCTTGTGAGTAATTTGTGAGGCTAAGGATAGGGGATGTCAGGGGCATGAGGACAAGCACTAGGGAGAAAAATGGACGATGGCGGTTCTTTACTGAGTTAATAATAGCAAGAATCAACAGGTACTTGCTGTGGGATGTTCTGTATGGCAAATGTGTTGCTAATAAAACACTGATTGGCCAGTGACTAGGCAGGAAGTATAGGCGGGACTAACAGAGAGAATTAAAAGAACAGGAAGGCGGAGAGAGTCACTGCCAGCCACCACCAGGACAAGCAGCATGTAAAGATGCCGGTAAGCCACGAGCCATGTGGCAAGGTACAGATTTATAGAAATGGATTAATTTAAGATATAAGGACAGTTAGCAAGAAGCCTGCCACGGCCATACAGTTTGTAAGCAATATAAGTCTCTGTGTTTACTTGGTTGGGTCTGAGCGGCTGTGGGACTGGCAGGTGAAAGAGATTTATCCTGACCGTGGGCCAGGCAGGAAAACTCTAGCTACAGGTATTACTGATGCTACTTTCAGCATTAATTTCAAGTATGTGTTGTCTCTGTATTGAGAGAACTGTGTGAGACTACCGACTCTTCAGTTGATCGAGGGGTGCTGTGAGGTAGCCTGCTTTCCTTCTCTACTCTGAGCTGGAGTACAGGAGGGGGAATTGGGTCTCTGCAGCTGAAGAAAGACCTGAGGGACAGTCATGTGAGCCCCAGTGAAGACTTATATGTTGAACGTGTGAAGATTTTAGGGCTAAGAGACATGCTGGATACCACCATCAACTATCACAACTGCCAACACTGTATCAACTCCAGTGTGACAAAATTATTATTATCATTGGTTTTCCTACTGCTGCTGCAGTTCAACTAAATTCCATAGAAATTTTGAGAGAGAAGTATTCATGTATTTCTTTACTCTTTTTTTGTTTGGTTTTGTTTTTTGTTTTTCGAAACAGGGTTTCTCTATGTAGCTTTGCGCCTTTCCTGGAACTCGCTTTGGAGACCAGGCTGGCCTCGAACACACAGAGATCCGCCTGCCTCTGCCTCTCGAGTGCTGAGATTAAAGGCGTGCCCACTGACTGATGTTCCAGAGGACCCAGATTCATGTATTTCTTTAAATCAAAAGCAGTAAGTTAAATAAAAATGTTTTAAAATATTGAAGGTGTTTAACAATTCTCCTTGGGGGTTAATTTTTTTTTTCTTAAAGAAGAACTCAAGGCATCTCTCTTCCAAACTACATAATGTAACCAAGCATCCAGAAAAAATAATTGGGAGAACAGTGAGGGATTTTATATTGTCACAAAACAATCTATTATTATATTCATGTAGAACGAAGTTAAATGTGATTATTACTTACTTAAAAAGCTTTTGATTTAATGAATAGGTATTCGTTTTGTTGTTTGTTGTTGTTGTTGTTTTTACTCTTAGCTCTTTGGGAGGCCCACCACTCAGCTCTCAAATAAATCATATGCAGAGGTTTAGTCTTAATTTTAAATGCCCGACCTTAGCTTGACTTCTTTCTTGCCAGCTTTTCTTAACTTTAAATCTATATTTTGCCTCTGGTCTTTTTTCTTTTCTTATTTCTGCATACCTTACTTTCACTGTTACTCCATGACTGGCTGGGTGTCTGAGTGGCTGGTCCCTAGCATCCTCCTCTCCTTGTTCTCTTACTCTTTCTTCCTTTCCTCCCAGATTTCTCCTTCTATTTATTCTCTCTGTCTGCCAGTCATGCCTACCCTTTCTTCTACCTCAATATTGGCCATTCAGCTCTTTATTAGACCAATCGGGTGTTTTAAACAGGAAAGTAACACAGCTTTACAGAGTTAAACAAATGAAACATAAAAGAATGCAACACATCTTTGCATTATTAAACAAATATAACATATCTTAAAATAATATTCTACAACATCTTTTAACTTAATAAGGTCTGGTTTAGATGAGTTTTACCTCAGATATGCTTGACAATGTTAAGGAATTCTTGTTGAACAAAGTGATACAGAAATACACAATGAGCGTACGTAAGTTTCCTGTGATGGCTCATTGTCATTGTCAACCTGACTGGATTGGGAATCTCCAGAAGACACATCTCTGCTTGTCTTTGAGGGTAATTCCAGAGAGAATTAACTGAGGGGGAAACATGCTCCCTTAATGAGGCACAGCACCATCCCACTGGACTGGGATCCTGGATAGAATAAAAAGGAGACCAGGAGAGATCCAGCTGAGGGTCAGCTCTCCCTGCTCCTGGTTCCTGGTTTTACATATGGAAGCAGCATGCTTCCACCACCATGAGTCTGACATGGTTTCCAACCACAAGGCACCATAGGCTCTTAAACCATGAACCAGAATAATCCTGCTTCCCATAAACTGGGTATTTGGTTACAGAAAGAAGAGTAATTAATGTGGAGTCTAAGGTGTCAATGAAAGTACTTTATAGTCTGCAGGCCCTGATCAGCTGTGCTCAGTCCTTCTGGTCACATTCCAGTCCTTCTCATGGGATGTATATAGAAACTGTAATGGTTATAGTGTTTATAGAGTGAGATGCTGCATCAACATCAACTAGAATGAATCTGTGTATTATTGCTGATATGGATGTGGGGAGTGTGTCTTTGTGTACTAATTATGAATTGTAAAGCTTTTTCCCCCATTAATAAAACATGTACTCATTCTTTTAAACTTGAGTTTATACAGTTTGGTTCCTGTAACTAAGAAAGAAATGATCCTTAATAACCAGCTTAGAATGATGTTTCTGTTTGTTTGATTTGCTTCCATTTGCAATGTCTTGGTGCTTGGGATTAAAAGGCTATGAGCATTCTAAGCACATGGCACATTGATGAGCTACACACCCAGCTTTCAGGATTTCATTGTGATTTGACAGATTATTGTTTTGACAGAAGATAAATGGGCAAACATTTGCAGTAGTTCTGATAAATGTTTTTTTGTGCTTCAAAAGGCATTTACCCTTTCTCCTCACTGTCGGATTCATTTCATCTTTGCTGTCTATTAACATGGGTGGTTCTGATAATCACCTTAAAATGCCACATAATGATTTATTAGCAACCTGTTTTGTGCTATTATGCTGAATTTTAAAGAAACAGAAAATACCTTCAAAGAGATGATCATTTATCTAAGCATCACTTCCCTTTTGTTACTGATTCATTTATTTTTTTGTCCTAAGTTCCAGAATAAGTCAGGTAAAAATATTTTGTTGTAAAATATTTTTTTACACATAATAGAGATGGAAGCCTAAGACTTGTACGTTTTGAATAGCTATGAACTATGAACAGTTTAAATAATTAATTTATAGTGATATTTATTCTTTCTGACAATTTTATCAGTAAATCTGTGTATGTTCCTCGAGTGTTTAAGTAGGTATACTAATATACTTGATTTTTAAAAATAATAAAATTCCTGTTTAAAAGCTACAATGCAATGTGTGGAGAGATTAACAGTGGGAAATATCTAATAACATTGAAAACTTCAGGACAAAAATGAGCATTATTTTGACTAATGAATGTAAGGAATGTTCAAAATAATTTTCTTAGAGAGCAGATAGCAGCTATATAATTAGCAACTAATTAAAAGTGTAAAATGTAAATGGTACACTATAAAATGACTTACTAGTCTTATGGTGAAATAGATGCATACTTAAAATAAACTTGAAAAAAATGTTAAAAATCACAATAAGTATTCAAAGTAAAACTTGTCATTCTTCTGACTTGGAAGGATTGCCATATGTCTGAAGTCAGCCTGAACTGTATAGTAACAGCCTGTTTCAACAATAGAAATAAAAAAATGAAAAATATAAAGAGATAAGCTATCAAGTCACCATTTTTACAATATTGAAAAGATAGACAGAGTTTGATAGAATAGGATTCAACTGATAATTTAAAAACTACCATCCCAAACACAGTGAATTAAGCTATGTAAAATACTCAGGACTCCATTGTTGAGCCCTCAGCAATTTCTAGAAATATAAAGAAAAACACACTTACATGACGTTTTCTTCAAAAAAAAAAAAAAAGGTAAAACAAAATATTGAAATCAACTACTTATATTTTTATATTTTGTATGCATGGGTGTGTGTTGTGGGATGTCATTCTGTATGCTGTGAATATGTGTTGCTCTGATTGGTTGATAAATAAAATGCTGATTGGCTAGTAGCCAGGCAGGAATTATAGGAGGGGTAAGCAGACGAGGAGAATTCTGGGAAGAGGAAGAGCTGAGTCAGGAATTGCCTGCCAGACACAGAGGAAGCAAGATGACAAGGCATAACTGAAAAAAGGTACCAAGCCACGTGGCTAAACATAGATAAGTATTATGGGTTAATTTAAGTGTAAGAGCTAGTCAGTAATAAGCCTGAGCTAATGGACAAGCAGTTATAATTAATATAAGCTTCTGAGTGATTATTTTATAAGCAGGCCACAGGACTGGCATTACCAGAGAAATCTGACTACAGGTGTGCACTTGGGAGGTACATGCATGTCAAGTATGCATATTGAGTTCAGAGCACAACACATGAGTATAGTGGTATTCTATTTGTACTGAAATGTGATTTTATTTGTATGTTAATAAATAAAGTTGCTTAGGGGTCAGAGCTATTAGCAAGCCATAGCGAAAGCCGGGCGGTGGTGGCGCACGCCTTTAATCCCAGCACTTGGTAAGCAGAGCTAGGTGGATCTCTGTGTGTTCAAGGATACAGCTAGCATTGGAGACACACGCCCTTGATCTCAATACCAACCATAGAAAACGTGGGAGGTCTGGACAGAGAGGCAGTGACGAGACAGCCACGTAGTTGTGTTTATAACCAATGAGAAGGTAGAACCAGAACTCTTTATAAATCAGACGCACAGGAAGTAGCTCCCTTTTCGGAGAGCTCTCTTGGCGGGAGAAGCTAGCTGGCGGAGAACGGGTAAGCTTCTGGCTCTGACCTCTTGGGCTTTCACCTTTACATTGGCTCTGTGTTTCTTATTTAATAAGGCGGTCGGTTACATCTACACATGAGAGTCTGTTTTCTTTCTCCCTTCCCTAAAGTTGAACTCAGATCATCATGCTTGCATGAAGGAACCTTCCTGCTGAGCTATGTTACCAGTCCCAACCATTTATAGTTTATAGTAGAATAATTCATTCATTCACTCATTCTTTCATGAAGAAAGTTAATGAGAAAATGATCTAGAAGAAAGTCCAGTTTTAGTCGTTATGAGTAAAGCACTGAGCACAGAGAATGTAAAACTGCAAGAGCTTGATGTAATTCACCAATCAGTTAGCAAGTGTAGATTAGCATTGATGTTCTCCCTTGTACAGGCTTGCTGATAGGGATCAGACCATTGCCACATTCATACCAAGGACAAAGTCAATACTACATCCACACTTGGTTACTGCCGTGGAGATATGGTCAAGAGCACTTTCCCTTATTCTGGAGGCCCTTAGTTACACTCTTAGCACCCATGTTGGGTTTATAACAACTGGAATCAGACATCCTCTTCTAACCTCTACAGGCACCTACTGAAATGCAATGTATGCTCACACAGCCACACACCCACACGTAAATTAAAAAAATAATTTTCACAAATTTGTACTCAATTCTGATATCTTTCTAATATTCAACATATTTTTACTATTATTGAAAATCTTAGCCGGTATTCTCCTCATATATATAAAAAGATCTAACAGTACTTCCTACAAAATGTTTCATTTCTGTCTACTTTGAAATTTTATTCTTTTATAACTAAAAAAATTTTCCTTAAAAAAGTCAATTCTGACAGCTTAACAAAGTTTCATCATAGTGTATTAAGAAAGTAGACAGGTGCATAATCATTAAATTCCCCCAACCATGTAAATGTGATTGGTGGGAAAGTTATCTTTTATGGAATGAATAGAAATTTCAATATGATAAATGTCAAAGTTATAATATGCTTACACAGAAACCCATTGCCATTGTAACATACAAGAGTGGATAGAGCCGGGCGGTGGTGGCGCATGCCTTTAATCCCAGCACTCGGGAGGCAGAGGCAGGTGGATCTCTGTGAGTTCGAGGCCAGCCTGGGCTACCAAGTGAGCTCCAGGAAAGGCGCAAAGCTACACAGAGAAACCCTGTCTCGAAAAA
>CABHPP010170271.1:26356-48854 GCA_902168425.1 Peromyscus attwateri | reverse complement strand
AAAAACCAAAAAAAAAAAAAAAAAAAAAGAGTGGATAGAATCAGAATGCAATTGGGAGAAGGTATGGAAACAAAACATGTCGACCCATGGAAAGGGACTGCTGGTTTACACTAAGTCCAGGGGAGGTTATAGGCACAGAGAAATGATTTGAAGACTATACTTTTTCAGGGCTTAGACAGCAATGGAGCCAGAAAGTTTCATGGAAATAAAGAAAAAAACAAATAAATAAATAAATGTCCCCACCAGTGTATTAACAGACTGAATTCTTTTATAGAAAAACAATTAAATAATTAAATTAACAACTATGGCTTCATGTAGGAGTTGAAAAGAAGTCAGTGACTGTTAAGGCTGGGACTATAATCCATGGCAGAGGGGATATGAGATGGAATAGTCATATTTAGTGTAGTGTCTTTCATTGAGATATTACCAAATCATCATGTGCAAAGTATAATCAATGGGGAAAATGCAATTGCTATACCTGACTGGGGAAAATTGTATTTTAATTACATCAAAACCTGTGATTTTACTTAAACCTGTAGATGAATAATTGTAGATAGGTCTAAAAAATCTATAAAAAGCTCAATTTATTATTCCTAAAGCTTTCATAATGAAAGTAAAATTTTACGATTTCCAGAACACAATAGCTGGGAGGGTCAAATTTTGAGCAGAGATGTCAGAGGTTGTAGATAGTTAGAAATCATGATGAGTGTGTCATCACACATGCGTGCACATATGGGCAGTATTAACCAGATACTGGTTATTTAAAATACATATGAAACTAAGCGAGGCATGGTGGGAAGATGGGCTGGCACATTGAGAGGGGGGGCTGGGGAATCTATTGATAAAGATAAATTGTGTGCATACATAATATTTTCTTTTTGTAGATTATAATCTTTAATTTTCAGGGATAGCATGTTTATAAGTTTCATTTCTTTTACATAGACATTATATTTTATAAATTAGTTTTTTTCAATAAAGTTATGTGGCATTTTCCAGATTTTTCTAAAAGCAACATAATTGTCAGTCACATGCTCAGCATCACACAGCCCAGTGTGACAGTTGTGCACAATGCAAAAGGCAAAAACGCCAAGAGAAGACCCTACTTGAACAGGAGCAGAACGGAAAATGTACTCCTTTATCCATACCTGTAGTGGGTAGCCATTCCAGCTTTGATCTGGAAGTTCCAACCCCCATTGAGGCTTCGGTAACCGACTGCTTACATACAAGGCAGGGCCGAGAGAGGACCCTGAAGACCCGAGATCTGAATGGGCCGGCTCTCTTGGTTCCTGGACCCTGGACGCTGGAGGTAGACCGAGCAGAGTTCTCCAGAGAGCACTGCCTGACTGCGCTACACCTTTCCCAGACCCTGCAACCTATCCCTTCACCTGTAAGTTACCCCACAAAATAAACCTCCCTTTTAACTACGTGGAGTGGCCTTAATAATTTCACCAATACATACCCTGTTTGGCAGCTCTCAGGGCTTCTGCTTTTTAAAATAAATCTGAGAATTCTCTCTCAAACTTATTTTAAAAAGTATGTAAAATGAAAAAAAAATAAATTTGATTTCATCAAACTTGCATGTAATCTAGTTCAGTGGTTCATTCTCAGGGCATCCTTTACACTTGTGGTCATACAGTTGCAAGTAGATGGCAATGTGTTTTAAAAACTACTATTGCAAAGAATAAAAAAAGAGATTGAGGTTGTTCATAAGAACATATGAGGTGGCAGAGGTGAGACAAACAGTGTGGGCTTGGAGCTGACAACACACAGGCTTGGAGTGAGAGCTGTACCCAAGAAGTGTGAAGAAATCAAAATTAAACAGACAGGCAGTGGCACTGTCTGAAAATTCGAGACTCAGGAGACACTGAGACCACACTTGGGTCCTGCTGACCTCCAAATTCACTTTGGCCCTGAGCACTTCGGTGCAGCCTCTGTGGTTCACCTGTAGTGCCTTTTCCTCTTGAGCAAATGTCTAACCCCAGTCAAAGTACCACTTGTCTCACCCTGACTTCTTCATTCCCTGATAAGTTTCTTATATTACTCCATACAGCTTCCTTTCTGAGTATGCTCTTCAAAGTATCCACTTCCTCACATGATAGCTTCCTATGCTGCTTATACTAAAGTTTTAATAAGCAACGTATAACCCCCCAAGCATTATTATTGTTTTAAAATTGGCTTGAAATCTATAAGACCCTGGAGCACAATTAACTTTCTTGGAATATACATCTCCTGTGATACACTTTTGCTATTTAACTAATTTGTCTTATTTTTTGTTAAGGGTCTACAAAGGTAAAAACTCCCAAGGAAACTTTTAGACCTTTAAAACCAACAAAGGAGTGTGATCACGTAGCATCAATGTCACAAGAAAACCAGGAGTGAATTTATTGCTCTCTAGAAAAGACGATAAAAATCCACATTCAATATTGTTTCTTTCAATATCATTATCCAGGCAAAAATTATGCCATTCTAAGATGTTGGATCAGATAACTAAACACAGAAGAATAAAGTATATAGCTGATGAATCCATTCTTAGTGAAGACATTAGAAACAGATACCTTGAAATAGCCATACTAAATTTATGCAAATGAAAGGGATTGTAAAATTAATGTAAAAATATGGAGTGCTTTTATAAATCCAAATATTTATTGAATTCTGTCATGCAATTTGTGATTTCATGGAAAGAATAAAATTTAATTTTCAACTGAGACACATCTTACATGACATTAAAATAAAAAATTATAGAATGGATTTAATGATGTATGGAATACATAGAGAGAATTAATGAAGTTCATACACATGTGTATGTATTTCTGTGTGTTTGTGTGTATCTGTGTGTGTGTGTGTGTGTGTGTGCGCGCGCGCGCGCGTGCGCGTGCGCACACACGCATAAGTGTGTCTGTGTGTAAATTCACAAAATAAATCACAAAGAATAAAGATTAAAAAATAAAATGTATAAGAAACATGTGAGGGGCCTGGAGAGGTGGCTCAGCAATTAAGAGGACTGGCTGAGCTTACAGAGTTTGCTTTGATTCCCAGTAGACAGATGGCAGCTCATAGCTTCCAGCATCTTCAGTTTTAGGGGAGGTGATGCTTTCTTTTGCCCTCCACAGGGACCAGGTACACACATGGTGAACAGACATACATGTAGGCAAAGAATTCATACAGTAAAAATAAAGACTGGAAAAAAAAAACCAGAAATGTGAGAGACAAGCAAAATGTTTAACAATTGTATTTTTTCTCCCATAAGAAAAAAACTATCTGAAATGGTCAGGGCTGAAGCATGTTTTCTTAATTGTCTTTTAAAAGAAGTGTCTTACAAAGTACATGTGAGTTCACTGTGTGATATGTGATTGCTTGGCCATTTCTTCTTTTTATTAAGAATTTTTTTTATTCATTTTACATACCAATCACAGATCTCCCTCTCTTCCCTCCTCCTGCCTCCCCCCAGCCTTCCCACCTCAACCCACACCCCATTCCCTCCTCCAAAAAGGTAAGGCCTCCCACGGAGAGACAGCAGAGCCTGGTACATTCAGCTGAGGCAGGTCCAGGCCCCTCCCCCTGCATCAAGGCTCTGCAATGTGTCCCACCATAGGGATGAGCTCCAAAATGCCAGATCATGCTCCACAGATGGATCCTGATCCTACAGCCAGGGGAGCCCTTAAGCTGATCAAGCTACACAATTATCTTGCTTATGCAGAGGGCTTAGTCCAGTCCCATGGAGGCTCCACAGCCATTGGTCTAAAGTTCATGAGTTCCCACTAACGTGGTTCAGCTGTCTCTGTAGATTTCCCCACCATGATCTTGATGCCCTTACTCATAGAATCCTTCCTCTCTCTCTTCGACTGGACTCCTGGAGCTTGGTGTGGTGCTTGGCTGTGGATCTCTGCATCTGCTTCCATCAGTTACTGGATGAAGTTGGCCATCTCTTCTTAAACTCCTTCCTAGGGAACATAATTAGCGTAGAGCCATGTTTTGAGTATGATATGTACCAACACAGGGTGCTGGACATCTCTGGGAGGTTATGGAATATTTATTCAGTGGACTTTGCTGAGGAAGTGGGTCACTTGGGATTGACCAGCCAGACTTCCTGTTCTCTTGTAGCTTCCTGCTTGCACATAGAATATGACCAACAGGCCTTCCATTCCTTCCTCCATGCCTTCTCTGCCGTGATGGAAACCATCCTCTCAAATGAAAGCCATAGTACTCTGTAGACAGAGATTTCCTGTCCTTCCTGCTCACTCCTAAATAACCTTTCAGAAACTTAATATTAGCTGTAAATGCTCAGCTGATAGTGCAAGCTTGTTACTAGCTAACTCTTACATTTAAATTAACCCCTATTTCTTACCTGTGCTTTCCCATGTGTCTTGGTACCTTTTCTCAATACGACATGCCCATCTTGCTTCTCTCAGCATCTGCTGGTGACTCCAAGACTCTGCCTTTCTCCTTCCCAACATTCTCAGTTTGGCTCTCCCACCTAATCTTATTCTGTTCCACTATGTGCCTGTCAGCTTCTTTATTAAACTAATCACAGTGACATGTGTCCATACAGTGTAAAGGAACATTCCACCATAATCCTTCCTTGATGAATCTGCTTCCTGTCTGTCATTATGTCCAGAAAGGAGAGAAGTAACTAATGTATATATTAATTAAAAACATCCATTATTTTCTATTATTTTATGTGCATAGGCAATGGCAGGTTGAAAATATGAACAATTCAAGAAATAAGGTATAAGTTTTAAGCTGTGCACTATTTCAGTTCTGTGCAGTCTAATGAAATCAAATGCCACCTCACTCCACCCTCCTAAAATGTAAATTGATCTTTGTCCAGTGTGTTGGCTGTGTATACACCAGCTGCCAATCAGTTCCTTGGTGATCATCCCCATTATTAGGTGTACTATTCCAGGAGCAGACTGCTAGAGAATTCCTTGTTATGCTTAATACTTGCCCCAAAGAACAAGAGTGATGGCAGTGACAGCTTGCTGTGACCATTGCTCCATCTTATTGTTTATCTCTTACTATATCTAATTCATAAATCATATGTTATCACAAGTATGTATATGCAAAAAAAATCAGTATACAGGAAGCTTAATACCGCTCATGTGTGGTTGGTGGCAGCATCAGGGATGAAGATGTAGAAAGTATTCTTATAGAAGCAAGAGTATGCTGCATTGTCTTATCCATTTTTATTTACATTAAATTTCACCATAGTCAGCTCTGTTCTGCAGAGTTTGACTATTTATCATCAATGTCTAGTAGAAAGCACTTAATAAAGTTTTTAAAAATTAATGAATAAGCATTATGTTTCATTATGTGAGTTCTTACCTCCTTTCTTAGAGTATATTGTCCTTAATGGCCAAGGCAATTTGACTTGCTAGTTATAAAATTCCTTCTGTTCATTTGAGTACCTTAAGCATCCAGTCCCTATATAGCCATTTCTCACAAATTTGCTTTGTTACTCTAGGATGTCAATTATTTTCTTTGCTCTTTGAACTAATCTATTTTATATTCACAAAATAATTCATTATATTTTTCCTATTTGAGTAACTGATGCTTTTTGGAAAAAAAATGCTTCTCCTAGCTGCTTCTCTAGAGCAGTTAAATATTAACTTGAATATAATAGATCTTAACCATGTCCTCTGAATGAATTAATGGATCACAGAAAGGAAAATGAAGGAAAAAATAAAATAAGGAGAGAAATATGTCCAGATTAGTATGCAAGGGTTTATGATTTTTCCTATGGAATTTAGATTGTTTCAATAATTTTCCAAAATTTACCACAGAAACTAAATAAATTCAATCTCTTCTACTCTATAGGATGCCTCCAGACAAAGTATCTCCATTTTCTATCCTGAAATTGCATCTTAGACTGGTAGATTCTGTTGTAATTTGTGCTGCAGATGGATGTCACACCTACATTGTTTCCCCAAAAGTATTACATTAAAAATATAAAATCTTAGTCTGTAATATGACCCAAGTACAAATTCCTCCCAAAGAACTACCTAAAACTAAGGGATCATTTACCAAGCAATACCCAATCCAGAGAGGTGATAAAACCATATTGACTGTAAATAAATTATTTAAGGAAGATATTATTGAACTCATTCACACAAAAATTCAGCTTCAATATTCCTGTTCGGCTAGTGAAGAAGCCAAACAGTTTATGGAGATTCACAATAGACTATAGGTACTTTAATCAGCTTTCTCCACAAAATACCAGGAAATTTGCCTAATATAGAAGATACATTCTTAAAGATTAGGAATTCCACCTCAAAATTCTTTGGCACCATAGACTTATCAGACATGTTCTTTAGCATACTCCATGTGTACTCTAGAGACATCTTGTGCCTCAAGGCCATAATAGCCCAATCATTGCTCATGTGACATAGAGTTGGTGACTAGAAGAGCTACCTATGAACATAGTTGAGCATGTGTCCTTGTATGATTGAGAATTCCTTGGGTATATGCCCAAGAGTGGTATAGCTGGGTCTTGAGGGAGGTTGATTGCCAATTTTCTAAGAAAGCGCCATATTGATTTCCAAAGTGGTTGTACAAGTTTGCATTCCCACCAACAGTGGAGGAGTGTTCCCCTTGCTCCACATCCTCTCCAACATAAGCTGTCTTCAGTGTTTTTGATCTTAGCCATTCTGATGGTGTAAGATGGTGTCTCAGAGTTATTTTGATTTGCATATCCCTGATGATTAAGGATGTTGAGCAATTCCTTAAATGCCTCTTGGCCATTTGAGCTTATTCTGTTGAGAATTCTCTGTTTAGCTCTATAGCCCATTTTTTAATTGGACTGTTGGGTATTTTGATGTCTAATTTCTTGAGGTCTTTATATATTCTGGATATCAGCACTCAGCATTATTTGTAATAGCCAGAACCTGGAAACAACCTAGATGCCCTTCAACTGAAGAATGAATAAATAAAATGTGGTACATATACACAATGGAGTACTAATCAGGAGAGAAAAACAATGACATCATGAGGTTTGCAGGCAAATGGATGGAACTAGAAAAAAATCATCCTGAGTGAGGTAACCCAGACTCAGAAAGACAAACATGGTATGTACTCACTCATAAGTGGATACCAGATATAAAGCAAAGGATAATCAGACTGAAATTCACAACTCCGTGGAGGCTACCTAATAAAGAGGACCCTAAGAAAGACACAGGGATCATCCAGCAACAGAGAAATGGATAAGATCTACATGAGCAAACTGGAGGTGAGGGAGGTAATGGAAGGCAAGGGTCGGGGAAAACAAGCTTAGGGGGCCGGGAGGTGCCAGCTGGATTAGGAACAGAGTGGGAGAACAAGGAAAGATATACCATGATAAATGAAGACCCCATGGGATAAGAAGAAGCAGAGTGCTAGAGAGGTCCCCAGAAATCCACAAAGATACCTCCACTATAGACTACTGGCAATGGTCGAGAGAGTGCTTGAGCTGACCTACTCTGGTGATCAGATGGCCGAATACCCTGTCATGATAGAACTCTCATCCAGTGACTGGTGGAAGCAGATGTGGAGATCCATAGCCAAACCCCAGGTGGAGCTCCAGGAGTCCAACTGGTGAGAGAGAGAGAGAGAGAGAGAGAGAGAGAGAGAGAGAGAGAGAGGAGAGATTATATGAGCAAGAGATATTGAGACCATGATTGGAAAAAGCATAGGACAAATAGCCAAACTAGTGGAAACACATGAACTGTGAACCAATAGCTGAGGAGCCCTCATGGAACTGGACCAGGCCCTCTGGATAAGTGAGACAGTTGATTAGCTTGAATTGTTTAGGAGGTCCCCAGGCAGTGGGACCAGGACCTGTCCTTGGTGCATGAGCTGGTTTTTTGGAACCTAGGGCCTATGCTGAGACACTTTGCTCAGCCTTGATGCAGGGAGGAGGGGACTGGACCTGCCTTGGCTGAGTCTACCAGACTGGGCTGACTCCCTAGGGGAGACCTTGCCTTGGAGGAGGTGGGAGTGGGGGTGGATGAGGGGGGGACTGGGAGATGGGAGGAGGGAGGACAGGGGAATCCATGGCTGATATGTAAAATTAAATTCATTATAAAATAAAAAATACTTATAAAAAAAGCTACCTAAATCATATTGCCTACTTTTAAGACAGATGATAATTTCATTGTAGTATTCAATAAGGACAGTGTTCAAAACTGTATGGGGACAATAATTGATACTCTGGTACATGATGGCTGGATGGTACATTGTACATAAAGGCAAGGTGAAAGGGCCAGATACCTCAACAAATTTTCTTGATGTGCTATGGACATCTGAAGGAAACAAGGTCCCAGATGGTATATTGCATGAGATTTGAAATATCTCACCATCCAGGGATAAAACTCAGATTCAACACTTAATTGGTATATTTGCATAATTAATGAATCATATACCATGTTTACAGATTATTATGTAATCCCTCTACAGGGTTAGTATAAAGGCAGCTGATTTCCAATGGGGATAGGAATGAAGAGAAGCTTTGAGACGACCTGTAAGCTCATCTCTGAGCTTGCAGTCCTGACCAATATTGAACCAAATATTTCTCTAATTATGGATACCATATTTATTGTTCAATATGAAGAACTGGGGATTCTTCATAAAGTGAAATGGAGTCAAGCAACATTTGCCTGTTGGCATCTATTGCAACATACGTAGTGAATAAATACTCTGTCTTTGAGATACAAATCTGGACGTTTTATGAGGCATGTAGAACCTTACACTCAGTCACTGCCTCATGATCACCCATTCCAGTGATGCATTGGATCTGCTAAAAGGCAGTGTCCTTCAAAGGCTTAGCCATGGAAAGAATGGTATTACAGTGGAAATTGTAACTATTTTCATTCCTTTATGACCAGGATGTGGTATCAAAGGGATCTGTGACTTCCCACATTGAGGAAATAGCTATAAACCCCATCCCTAACCACTCATCCCCCCCAAAAAAAGGTACCTATTAGACTGTAGGGTCCAATGGAATAGTCACAGCATTTGACTAACACATATTTTACTAAATAGTCACAGCATTTGACTAACACATATTTTACTGATGGCTCATTAACCACTGATGAAACCAAAGCTAAATAGTAAGTGGTGGCCTACAGACCAGGGGATGGAATGACTATTACTGAGGGAGGAACCACCAAATGAGCACAACTTGCTAAAGTAATAGCAGCACTATTGACTGTAAGACAAATAGCTAAGGAAGGCAAAAGGAAAATCTGTATATTTTCTAATTCATGGTACCTATGAAATGGTACAACTGTATGGTCATAAAAATGGAAAACCACCAAGTGGCAGATAAATGGCAAAGATATTCAGTCAAGGAAGGCATCAGTAGAAATGGTAAAACTTAGCAAAGACATCAAATTAATGTAACTCATGTAGACACCCATGCAAGCAATAGCAGACACATTGGCATCATGTTCAATTAAGGCTATAATATCAAAATTTGCTAGGGAACAAATTCAGAATAAATCAGCAAGAATGATAGATTGCATTGTTCATAAACTTGAAAGATTACCCAACACTGAAAAAAAATGAGTGAAAATGGAGAACTAAATTAAAACAGGACAACCCAATGAGAATAACTATTAAAAGGAACCCAGACTGGAACATTAGGAATGTTAACACAATTAGTCAGGAAGAAATCTTAGGATTACATAAGACATTGGGACATATAGGCACACATGCTTTGTTCCAGTTGTTTTATGAAAAGAACCTCAAGGTATCCTGGCAGGCCTGTAAATAGGCCATTAGAGACTGCCACCTTTGTCCAGCACTGAAAACTAGATTCAGACATCAAGTACCAGCTGTAACATGGTCTCCTAAACAATTTATTTATAAATTACAAATATATTTCATTCGACCCTTGAATACTCATAGATGAGAAGCAAAATCCAAACCTTTGAAAATTTGATAATGTACAAGCAAAATGTGCCTAAGACCTAATCCAATACATTCAATTTACACTTTTATAAAGGATAGTAGTAGTCTTAGGATTACTTTTCTCAGCACTGGTGTTAGCTGGGCATTATACCTTCTAACCAACAGAGAGGGAAATAGCACATGGCAAGATAGAGCCATAACAAATTACACCTTGTGCCTCATAGAATCTTTAACATCAAAGTAAAAGAGAATACAAGATGGAACAATGCCATGGTATAGATCTGCTTGGCCAGTCATATTTTGTAAAGACACAGCCTATATTCTACTACAGTTTTTGATGAAACAGACCTCAACCCCCATAATAGAATCTCTGGAATGGGTACCAAATGATACAAATTGGACTAAGGTACTGGCTAATGTCACCTCTTGCATATGGGACAATCCCTCAACATAACCACCAATACACACTGAACATGTGAGGGCAAGTCCATTCAAATTCCTTGGCAGTTCATCAATGACTCCAACTTCAATTGGACTACCACTATACAAGCTTTAATACAATACCAACAAAACCACAAGTCTAAATGGTGGAAGTAACAATGGAGTTAACCTAACTGACCTATCAGTCTTTTTCATACACCACTCTAGAAGATTTAGAACTTGACAACTACATTTACTGATATATTTTTCAGGAGAATTATGAAACCAGAGGAACATGGAATCCACTAATTATCAATGATACACTAGAGTCCTTATTTTTAAACAAACAAAAAAAATCTGCTTGCCAAACGAGGAAGAATTTTTGGAGCTGTGATATTATGCATATACTCTATGGCAATGAAACAGACTTCCCAATTCCTCTGAAAATACATGCCAGGAACCTTACTATGGATAACCCAGAGTCTGGGGAAGATGCTACATCTGGTGTGGGATATATCAGGGAAAAAAACTACGTACACTATGTTCTTATGTTTGTTAACTTTATTCCTCTAAGACAAAATTCTATCTATACAGCTGTGAGACCAAAATGAGCCATCTTAGAAATAAGACGAAAATGCTTTCACCCCAAAAACTAAGGCCTAAGACTGCTCCTTTTAGCTACAGGCTGTAAGTTACTGTAACAGGCCAGAAGTTACTGAAACCAGTCAGTTCAGATTCCAGAAACCAGGAACCAGGAAGTGTAAAAGTACAGGGTCACAAGGTAGTCAGGAGGTAAGGACTGCTGGACGGCCGGACTGTGGAATGTCCACTCCCTGGCCCCCTAGGTAACTGTTTAACATAGAATGTCCCAACCCTAGTTTCCATAGTGACTGTAATCACCAGATGCCCCCATCTGGGGGCAGCCAATGAGAAATGGTGGTGGGCAACCACTCCCTTAGAAGTAAGATTAAGCCATGATTTCTAGAAAGCCCCTAGAAGCGAGCCAATCAGAATTGTACCCATACTAGCACCCCTAAATGATGTAACCTTGTGATTTTTCCCTTTAAAAACTGAGCTTGCAGACAGGTGGGCACTTCCTCCAGCCTCCACTGCGTTGGATGTATTGGACGAAGTCCCTGCCTAGGCTTGTATTGGATATTCAGAATTAAACTTTGCTTTTGCATTCCGGCATGTTCGTCTTTGGTGGTCTCTCTGGGGTCACGATCTGGGCACAACAAGCTACAGCTCCATCAGGCATTCAGGGCAGGAATAAATCTACACCAAGTTCTTTGTCCATCTACTTTATTTCTCTGGGATGAAATCCTGTCTACATAGCTTCAGTCCCATCCTGACACTCAGTTCCTCTCTGTCCCCTCTTTTACTGCCCTCTCATAGTCCTGCTAACAACTAATCTCTTACGCTTCTAGCCTCTGTTTCTTTGATCTCCATCTCTACTTGCTCTCTACTCCTGGCTCTGATGAAATCTACAAGAGTTCTGCCTTACCATCAACAAAACCTCTGTGTTCTTCCCTTCTCCCTGGTCATGCTGTTCTGTCTGCCTCTACAGAAAATGCCTGTGTCTTCTTCCCCTGGACATTTGGTTCTCTGCCTCCTCAGGAATGTTGCTCCACCCTACCTTCTACCTTGATATGTAAAAACCTCTCTTGTTCTCAGTCAATTACTCTAGAGAGCCACTAGGCCTCAAGGCAAGGGGATGGTGTGAGCTTCATTTGCACAAGAAACAAAGCTATGCATCTACCACCTGCTTGCTCTGCCTATATGACCTTATCCAAGTACTGGCCTGAGCAGGAAGTTCACACACACATTCTATGGGAATTGTGAACACAAGAAATTCATAACAAGGCACAGCTGAATATTAAGCTGTGTAACACCAAATAGTCCATGCTAGATGGCTTCCCATTTGACTGACCCTCGGCCTGGTTAAGGTATAGCTTTAATACACAGCTGGACTCCTTGTGACTTGCCATACCATACACCCCCCCACCCCCCACCCCCAATACAAAACATTGGTTCCCAATCTGTTTCCAATCACATCCTTGATTTATATTGGCTACCAAATTGAGTACAAACCGGAGTGGAAATGATATAAACTGCAACTAGAGAATGCCCTAGATCCTATGACTTCTTTGTGCCAAGGTATCACATAAAAAGGCAGACAACAGAAACTTACATTAGTGGAAAATTGCAGGTATGGATCTTTCCAAACTGAGTTCTACAAGACTCCCCTGGACCCAAGGCAAGCTTCTTGGTGTAAGCATGGATTCTACAAAATACGTTTAGTCTTAGCCTATATGGACAATGCAATACCAGCTTATCATACACACACACACACACACACACACACACACACACACACACACACATACACACACAATGCTTGGAGATAGATTTGTTTTATCCATTGATTCTTTCCTGTGGATGAGTTGAACTAATACAGAGGGTGTATAATACCCAGAGGAACAAGCCATCTCACTTGGGGCCAATACCTTTATGCCTATCCACCCTCTGTCCAATAGTTCCAAATATCAGAACTGACTCCTTCAGTTTTGCAAACCAACTCAGAGACCCTGGCAATGGACTCTTTTCTGCACACTCCATGTAGGCCTTCAACTTCACAGTTGACATCTATAACATCACCATAGATACCTCAGACTCCACTTTTTATTCTGCAGAACCTGGTTGTGTGGCTATATACAATGCTACTAGAATTACAGCTAATTTCTTGGGACAGGTAAACATGCCCAAGATCTCTATCATAACTTTTGAACAGAGACATATTTTTGACTCAGGTCACAAGAAAATAATGAACACAAAGTAAAAATGACCTTGCTGGAAAGCCATTAATGACATGTCCACTGTTCTCTCCTTTAACATACCACATTACAGTCAGTAAATTATGAGATTACTAGGGATATTAAGACCCTGAGAGGACAGATAGTCAAAGTCTAACATTTATCAGCTGCACTCAAAGCAGACACAATTGCCTGTACTCATAAAGTTATCAACTCTTAAAAATGCTTTTTATTTGATGTGACTGGTAGAATATTTAGATGTGACTATACTTGCTTCCCCACCTGGAACTTATTCCATTGGATAAAGGAAAGTTTTTGGCATTTTTATACATTATATTTACCTTTTTGTGTAAATTCCTTATGATTATTTTGGGCTTGTTTAATAAACTTCATTTTAGGAGGAACTATGACAATAAACTCCAGAGATTATTATCACACCAGAAGGAACAAACCAGCTATGTAGAATCCCTGTAGACACATCTGTGCAAACTGTGATTGAAAAAACTTACTCAGGAGATGTTTCACCCCCATGGTGACACCTCTGTTCAGAAATTTTGTATTTCAGATTCTTGGTTCTACCCCACCAAGTAATTGCCATTTTTTTTTTTTTGCCAAGAAAAATGATCTGTACACATTATTCTTAGACCTGAGAAGGATGCCTCTGGAGACTCAACAGACTTCCTGATGCTTTATATTCATCATTTGCTTTTCTATAATATTACCATACGTAAAACTGAGAAACAACACCAGAAGCTAATTATGAAGCTTACTGGACTCTTAGTTGCTCTTTTCATCAATAAAAGAAGAACTATCTGGCCCACGACCATGACCCACATGCTCCTACTTGACCCTGATCAAGTTAGGATGATGCTCTGCTATGATTGGCTCAGCTCAGAGAACAGCTCCAACCCTGCTATTCCCCATTTTACTCTACAATGTTCTTTTTAAGTGCTTGCATTACCTTTTATTTCTGAATGTGGTTTTCAATTTGGTGCATAACAAACCTGGAGAAAATATGAATTTGGGAAAATACATATATGCCATAGGGATCATGGCAATATCCTGTGATTTACATTGTATTGACCATTTTGCTTAATAATTGCACATTTTAATGTCTGAGATGTATTTTCCATTTGCTTCTCTATTAGTGACTGGGATATTTATTGAATGTTTTCTCTTTTTTCCTGTTATGGCCTGAATTTGCAAATTGCTGTGAAATTATTAATAATTTTTATATGTGGTCCTTATTGGCACTATGTATGCCCCTCGGGCCAGGAAACTGAATGTAATGAGCATAGTAAAATAATGCCTTTTAGACATGTAAACACAACTTAGTCAGGAACCCCACTATACCCAAGGCTGCACCTGATAATTAGAACTCAATTACATTACTCATTCAAGATAATCAGACACAGTCCTAGAACCCCATTATGTCCACTGGACAGTCTATAAGCAGAGACCAGGAACAATGCTCTGCTCTGCACATCTGGAGAGATGCCACCTTGATCTGCCCTGCAGCTGGAGGCTCTACCCCAGGATCCTGACCCTTAAATGAGAGACTTCTGTGAGAGACTGGAGCTGACCTTCAGCTCAGACATATCGCACAGATGAGTAGTCTTGGGGACACAGGCTTAGGACTATAACTAGAAATTTAGAGTGTGAACTTTGCATAGTGATCCTCGGCATTATAAAATATAACTTCTTTTATACCAACTACACATATCTACCTTGTTGCTTGTCACACCTGAGGAATCTGGAGTTCTGGGTCAACAGTCTGTAACCACTCATTTCCCAGCCAAATATATCACATGGATAATCACGTGTAAAGTTAATTATGTCTCAATACTTCTGTAGTTCCTTGTATTATTCAATAAAGCCACAAGGGAATAATGTGGAGATAACCTCATATCCTTACAATGACATAATCCTTGGCTGGTTTTCCTTTTCAAAAAATACTTTTTTAAAGTGTTTTTTGTTTGTTTGTTTTTTGTTTTGTTTTGTTTTATTCTTTTTGGCAGAGTCTTGTTACATAGTGTAGGCTGTCCTTAAATCCTCATACCTCTACCTCAAAACATAATCCCTTAAGGGCTCAGTCAATGCACCCTACTATTTTATTTTTCTGAAGTCTGTTTCTGAGTTTTTGGCCACACATAAGCAAGTTTTCTATTTCTTGCTGTGCTTCAGTTTCCTTAGTAAAAACTCTCCTACTGTTCAGGTTTCCAGAGCATGGTTTCTGCAAGGGAATTGAGACTATCGTGCTCTTAGTGAGGATCATATTACATATTAATATAGTGGTAAATGGAAATATTAATATAACATGGAAAGTGGCACGGCTGTTATGAGTCCCAGCACTACACCTCCTGTAGACAATGCAGAACTTTCTGGTCACATTATGAACACCACATCTTCTTGCTATTTGGTACAGCTACAGGGTGTCTAGCCCTTGTCCCCCATGCACTTCTACAGTTTTGCTTACTTAAAGAAAAGAGCTAGCAAGCATATTCTTGTCCAAAAAGTTATTTTTTTTCATTCTTAACCTAACTATTTCAGAATTAGGTTGAAATTTTTTATAGCTTGATAGCAGATGCTGATAGGTCTAGCTTTGTTATTTGACTTTTTGATCAGTGTGAAATATTTACATGTTAATGAATGCTATAAAAACATACATTTACTGTAAAAGGTACTTGCACAGTAGTTGATACAAATATCTGGTGTTTGGTGTGGTTTCTTGTGTGCCACAAAGAAATTATTTTCCAAAAAGTACAAAGTTCAGCCTGCCAAGTTGAATATTTGAAAACCTATCATGGTAAGTCTGATAAAAGATAATTAGAAACACTGTTAAACAATTTACATTGGGTCAGCCTCTCCTCTTTAAAATTAGAGTACAAACTAATAGATTTCATTTTGACAGGAGCACACATGCATGCCATAAGCTTCTCTCATATTAATGCCTCCTCTTTTGTCTCTCTCTCTCTCTTTCTCTCGCTGACCATGAAAGCAGGTGGGACTATTTAGGGAAAAGGAAGAATGATAACTATCTACCTTTATGTAATACCATGTAGGATTTTCTAGACACTCACAATCCACCCTGTTGTTTGAATAGTGTCAGCATATAGAGACGTTTCCCTACAACACCCATTTTTTCTAGAGAGGAAAGTAGCTCCTGTTCCTGAGAAGACACCTTCATCCTCTGTTCAGCTGTAGTTATGGCAGATGTTAGTGAATAACTTGAATAAAAAATCTTCATAAGCAAACAACACCTCTACCCCATGCCACAAGGCTGGGGCAGGCAGGATTCACCCAAATGCCGCCCAGGGTTTGTAGCTCTAGGCCTGGGAGAGGAATCCAGGTGCTGGGCAGTTAGGCACTATTAATGTAAGCAAGTAGGGAGGTGGAACAGAACAGAGGGGTGGGGTGGGGGTGGGAATATGGGCTGAGGAGAGATGTGAAGTTGAAAAGGTGAAGGTGCTGCTGAGGAACAGGCCGACATGGATGGCCTGCTTGCCACGCATGTCTAAGGTGATGTCTGGGCCTGAACCACAGCAACGAGCCAACCAAGTCTTGGTCCAGGTCCCTAAAGCAGCCGAGGGGTCCTGAGAAGAAGTCTATGGCCCCTGTTGCCACTAAGGACCAAGCAGGGGTCTGTAGTCCGAGCTACTACCGTGGGCCATGTTGGTGTCTGAGGGCCACGCTGCTGAGGGAGCCATGCCAATCTGAGTGGTTTGTGCTCTCACCTGTGCCATAGGGATATATGGGCATGGGCTGCTGCTGAGAGCCATGTCTGGGACCGTGGCCCTACTGAAGCCAGGGTCTGCGTTTATGTCCTGGTTGTTGCTAATACCACAGAGGGCCAGGCTTATGGTGGGTGGTCAGGGCCACAGCCTGGGGACATGTGGTGTCTGCTGTGGGGGCCATGCCAAACCTGATGGCCTGCACTGCCACCTAGGGCCATGGTTACTTCCAAGCCTGGCTTGCTTCCTTGGACACTGTCTGGGTCCATGTTCCTACCACAGCCTGGGTCTATTTGATGTCTGTGGTCAATGTTGCCACCAAAGGCCATAGGGATGCCAGAGATCTAGGCCACAACCTGTGACCATGTGCATGTCCGAGGGGTATGCCTCCACCAGGGCCAAGCTGATCTGAATGGCGTGTGTTGTCTCTCGGGGCCATGGTGTCATCTGGACCTGGGCTGTTACTGAGGTCCATGTCTGGGTTCGTGGCCCTAATGCAGCCAGGGTCTGAGTTGACATTTGTGACTCTTGGTGCCACCAAGGGCAGCAGTGCAGATGCCCGGGATCTGGTCAGCCACCTGAGACCAAGTTGGTATATGAAGGCTGTTTCACTGCAGGGGCCATGCTGGTAGGGGAGAGTTGGGGATGGGGATGTGACAACGGGAGTAAGCTGGCAGATTGACCAGTCCAGCTGACACCGAGGCCCAGGACGAGGGCTATGAGTTGGTCCATCCCAACATCCACCTCCTCTAGGAACTGTTGGAGCATGAGAGGGGGGCCAACCTGCAGATCCGGGGCTGCATGGTTTCCAGGACACAGGATAACAGCAGGAAGTCCCAGCGAGCTCCATTGAGAGCCCATTGTTGATAGTATGACAAAGGACAGAGGCCTGAGGTCAGAGGAATGACTCTTGGCAATGAACACCACAGCTTCCATGAAGAGAGTCTTTTTGTTTCTTTCTTCTCTCTGGTTCTGCTTTGTTTTGCTGTTTGGTTGGTTGGTTTCGGTTTTAAATTTTGTTTTGTTTTGTGGGAGAGGTTGCAAAGGCAGAGGGAAGACAGATGAGGGCCTGGGTGAGATCAGGTTGCCTGATGTGAAAACCACAAAGAATCAATAAAAGATAATAAAATTAAAAGAATGTAAAAACCTAGAAAAATAATCTTCATGATCAATACATTCCAGAATAACAAGTTGGGGTAAAGAATCCTCCCCTCATACACTAAGTACTTGCATGGTTTATTGTTTCCTAATGTCCATTACTAATATTTATTATTAGTAGCACCCCCAAGGACCAAGCTTATCTGAGGATAGATTTACACTATGGTGAAATTCTATCTTATGGAAGCTGTATAGTGAAAATGTCATCAAGAAACCATGCTTTGTTCTATTTGCACATCTCTACTGGGCTTTTTCAGGAGAGAAGAGTATGAATCTGTCATTGTCCTTGGGGTCAAAGTAGACTAATGAACTATTGGATGCTCTCTGTGATCAGCCATCAATAACTGTGTCAGTGGCACAATTGTGAAACACGTGAGCCTAAAACACCACTTAAAATTATATAAATCTTTACCCAAGAAGGTACTAGCTGCCTGTACAGGAAGGCACCTTGAGATATAAGACATATTTCAATGAGTCTTCAAAGTGTGTTTTTTTTTTTTCAACTACAGATGTATGATGCAAGCCGGGCATCTCCAGAAGTGTTCTTTTGGACATTTAAACATTATGATATGTGTTCTATGGCTGTGAGATAAGTATGGCTAAAAATGTGTTTGTCATCCTTTCTTGTCAAATTATGTTGTTCTACTGAGAGTGCTCACAAATGTGCCCAACCTTCAAGTGCTTTCCTACGTGAAGTGTGGCATCTGTTTCCCCAGCTCAATTTTCAAGCAATACTGCACTGGAAACTATGCCTTCACTGTCATCACCAGCTCTAAGTACCTGGTCTTTCTATATCTCTTCAGCTTGTCAGTGTGTGCTTTAGCTTTCTTCAAAACAAGGGGTAAATCTATGGCTTCTGTTTACAAACAGGGTCTTGACATTTTGTTATGAACTGAGTGTTTTATTTATATCTTAAGCTTACCCACTTCTTTGTGATCTTAAATAAGAGTACGTTAACTTCTTGTATATAGCTATCATTTATTAAAACAAAACATTGCTATCTATCTATTTTATATTTACACTTTTGTTTCTATTGACAAATATAGTTACTCATGCATTTCTCCTTGGCTATTATCAACATTGCTAATTGTAGAGCTAAGAAATTTCTTTCTAGACCAGAACTCAAAGCTTCATTTTATGATTTACTTAACTAAACCTGCCTTTAGCATCATCTTCCTGGCCAGTAAGTGCCTCCAATACTATACTTTCAGCAGAGCTTGTGTTTGCTGTTGCTCTAGTTTGACCTTACTGCATAAACAATCTTTTTAGATCAATAAATCTTCTCTAACAAATTCAGTTAATCATTTTCCCTTTCTTTAAAACTTTTAATATGATGCAAATAGTGAGTAATTTATTATCCAATATTTTAATTTTCCTTACAATGAAGATATATGAATTTATTTTAATCATAATTTCTATATTTTGTAGCATTTCAGCCATATACACATATACATATGTATATATTTCTATATATCAGAGATAGAAACTGTTAATTGAACATAATTCTTGCTTAATATATATCAAATATTTCATTCATAATATTTGAAATATCCTCTTAGGAACACAGACGATAAATTCTTAAATGCTTAGCACATCTAAAATCCTTTCTCTTTTTTTCAAGAGTCTTCGAACCTGGGCTGATACCACACTGTGTTTGCTAAGTGACTGTACAGTCTTCATTATGTTACTTCTTTGGACACTTTTGCAATGATAAAACATCACAGTGTGCCATGGAGACTTCGGGACAGACTATAAACACTATTACTTCCTGCCTGAAGCATTGCATTTTTGCACAGTAATAGCAAAGACACTTTTATAAAAAATAAAATCAGTTTTTACAATAGCTCTAGATGCTTATAGGACATAAAATACTCCAGTCGTCTTTTCTCTTTCTCATACTGCATTGCATATGGAACCCTAGTCAGATAACATCATGAAAGGAAGATAACAAATAAAAGGGAGGAGAAATAAAATCAAAAAGAGGGTAGTGGAGAGGAGTGAAAGAAAAATTTATACTGACCCACTGTTAAAATATACAGATGTCATTGAAGTCTTTGCATTAATTATCTTAATCACAGTTATCCAGATGCATTTCAGACATTATATGATTATGTTTGAGAGGCCTAATGGCTTTCCCAGTATCCCAACACAGAGCTATATTTAACCTATTGTCTGTCTCCGAAGATGCACAGTGAAATCACCGAGCCACAGAATTCCCTTTGTATCTTTGCTCCTTCCTGTATTATCCTGACACTTTCCAGATTCAGTCTGAGTGTAACTGTTTCATGAGTATGCTACTTCAACATAACTTGGGATGAGTGTATGGAAAAGTTGACCACACTTTTTTTACTCACTTCACTGTGTTTTCAAACTCTTGGTTTTCCAAACTTCAATAGATGAAATGTGTTTTCTTAATGGAGTATTTTCAGAATTCTATGAAAAAATGATCGTGAAAACAGTGGTTATTATAAAGTTGTTAAGCTGAAAATATCCTATTGTGGCAAAGATTATTCTTTATTGTAGGGCAATTTTGATCTACTCTCTGAGTTATTATAATTTCCTTTCTTGTGTATAATATCATAAAAATTCTTTAAAATGCAAAATTGAATACTATGAGCCCCTTAATGTAAAATTGTAATTATGTAATAAAATTTAACAATCTTCACATTGCTACTCTGCACTGTTGTTCTTACAGAACCTCATATTTGTTCTGTATATGGCCTCTTAAACAGTGAAAACTTAAGGTGAACCATTGTCTGTTAATTCTCACTGTTCTGGAGGTAACATGATTTGTTTTATAGTATGTTCTTAATTAATACATTTTAATGATAAAGCCTATGTGTGAGGTCTTGCCTAACATCACATCTTCTGTGGACTGTTGTCAGTTCTGCGTTTATCTCCCATTCCTTTCCATTAATGATACCAGTGTTATGACTACAATTACCAGCAATGTGCTCTTACATTGCCATTTAAATGTTTCATGTGTAATACCCCACCATTCTCCTCACAAACACATGTTGTAACAGATGGGCCAGGCTTAATTATCTCAGTTTATAGCAGAAGAAAAAAGCGAAACTCGAGGAGATAGAATATTTAGTAAGAATTCCTCAATTATTAAGTCATGGAACTTGAATCAGAATTGGATTCTTTTGTCAATCTGATGAACTTTCAGGTGCATGGCACCATCTGCAAATTCTTAGTTTATAAAGGACTTTATAATTTTGTCAAGGACTTTTTTTTTATACCATATCAGCAGTATTATTATATACATAAAGATTTAAAAAACAATAAGAGTTTGCTTAAACAGTTTGTAATTTATTTTTGGAGACATCGGTACTCTATTCCTGATTGGCAAGTGACTGTGACTATGGCCAATCATGTCAAATAGCTGACATGTTTCATTCATTTCTCCCTATCTGTCTTCATTACCCAGAACCTAATATAGAGATGTGCTGAGGGTGTTTAGAATGTCTGTTAGCCTTTCTTTTTAAAATTAATTTAGAATCTACTCCAAAGCCTAAGCAAATGATTGGCAGCTCACAAATCTACTGAAGGAGTTGGTGATTTAATTCATATCCCAAAGGTTTTGTCAAAATTGTTAAGCAACATCCAATGCCTAAGAGAGGCACTGGTCTACACAGATAACAGCAGCATGTCCTTAGGTGTCATTTTATTGCTATATTCTTTTAGCTGAATAATAGCGGTAGTTCTCCCCTTAGGGTCCATGACTTTTCTAGTTGCAGGTTCTTGGTGAGTTTAGCAGTATCATGTTCCTTTTCATGGAGTTTGCCTTAAATCCAATCAAGATGTAGTTAGTTTCTCCCATAGTTATTGCACCAGTATGTCCACAGGTCACTGTTATAGATTGCAGGGTTTGTAGCTAGGTGATATTGATTATTATTTTTCTCTTCCAGCAGCATACAAAGTACCTTCTAGCACCATGAATGTCCCTCAGTAGTGGTGAAGCTTCTTATTGGGTACCAGCTCAATTTCTGTATGTTCAATGACATAAGTAAGTTGTGTCTTCAGCAAAGGGTCTTACCATCAAGTTGTGTAGAATAACAAAAACAAATCAATACATTTAAATTTTACAAACATTATTCTGATTTTAGAATATAGATACAGTCTCATTCATTATAAATAATCTTGATATTATGATGGCTTTTATAAGAATGGGCCTCATAAGCTCATATATTTGAGTGTTTGATTCCCAGTTGGTGGACTATTTAGGAAGGATTAGGAGATATGACTTATTGGAGGAGGTGTATAACTGGCAGCAGGCTCTAAAGCTTTAATAGCCCAATCCAGGCCCAGTAATCTTCTTGTTCCATTTTGCAGATAAGATGTAAGTTCTCAGAAACTACTCCAGTACCATGTCTGCCTGCTTACCTACCTGCTGTCATGTTTTCCACCATGCTGATAATGCACTAACTCTCTGAAAGTACACTTAGTGCATTATCAGCATGGTGGAAAACATGACAGCAGGTAGGTAAG
>CABHPP010170271.1:0-25956 GCA_902168425.1 Peromyscus attwateri | reverse complement strand
TTAGTGCATTATCAGCATGGTGGAAAACATGACAGCAGGTAGGTAAGCAGGCAGACATGGTACTGGAGTAGTTTCTGAGAACTTACATCTTATCTGCAAAATGGAACAAGAATAGTTAAATCATTTCTTTTATAAGCTACCTTGGGCATGGTATTGCTTTGACAGAACAGGAGCTAGGACAATCCGGTACCAGAGACTGGGGGATTGCTGTAACAGGTCGGACTATGCTGATTGTTGGAAGAATGTGGAAGACTTTGGAATTTTGAACTAAAAAAAGCCATTACATGCTGTAAGTGGGGCTTAATGGGCCATCCTAGTAGAATTATGGAAGACAGCAGTAATGAGATCAATATGGACTACATAGGCCCAGATAAGAAATTTCAGAGGGGGGGCGATATTAATACTAACAACTGGCCTAGAGATAGTTCTTGTGATAATTTGGCAAAGAATGTGGCTGCTTTCTGCCCTTGCCCACCCCCAAAAATCTACCAGAGGCAAATTGAAGAACTTTGACTTACAAGACAACCTAGTATTGACTGTGTCATATAGTTAAATGATCACACTTATGCAAATCTACAATGAAAAAGAGCAAGTGTAGCAATAAGATAAAAAAAAGGAAAGTTAGAAGATAAGACTTTTAAATAAAGGCCTGATGCTGAATGATAAAAGGAGTGATGCCCTCAGGGCAAGACCCCATCAAGGTAATCCTGTAACCTGTGGAATGTAAAGATTGGAAGGATTTCCTCAATCTACATAGTCATCAAGCCAAAGCTTATGCAATTTTAAGTCTTGAGGGTGGGAGAGGTGCTAGCAGGCAGCAGAACTTGGCAGCTTCAGTCATGTGGTTCTGGTCTTATCAAGAAGGATGCAGAAAAGGGGCTGTGTAATCTTCCTCAAAGGCTAAGAAAAGTCTCCTGAGGCCATGCATGTGGAAGAAGAGCCTGTGCCTGGAGATCTAGAGAGGACATAAGGATGCCAGATCTATGGGACACCTGCTGACGAGCTTCAGACAGGTTGTGAAAACAGTCTAAGTGAGAACCAATAAAGCTGGAAGGAGTGGGAGATCTGAAAAGGACTGTGATATTAGATATTGAGATGCAGAATTTAGAGTTTGCCCAGCTGATTTTTAATCTTGCTTTGGTCCAGTATTTCCTCACCATACTCCCTTTCCTCCCTTTTGGAATGGTAGTACCTATTCTGTGCTGTTTTATTTTAGGAAGTATGTGATCTGCTTTTTGAATTTAATTTTACAGAGAGTGCCGCTGCTAGCCGCTGCCATGAGTACCAACATGTAAGATACTGGTAAGCCACAAGCCATGTGGCAAGGTATAGATTTATAGAAATGGGTTAATTTAAGATGTAAGAACTAAATAGGTAGAAGCCTGAGCCATTAGACCAAACAGTTTAAGTAATATAAGTCTCTGTGTGTTCGATTGGGTCCGAGTGGCTGTGGACTGGCGGGTGAGAGAGATTTATACTGACCGTGGGCCAGGCAGGACCAGGAAAACTCAAGCTACAGAGAGTTAAGAGATTGCCATGAGTCTCAGAAGAGACTTTGGATTTTTAATCACTCTTGAGGTCATAAAAGACTATATAAACTTTAGAAGCTAGGCTGAATGCATTTTGCATTATGATACAGCTTCAAGCCTATGGGGGGCTAGGGAGTGAAATGTGTGTTTTGAAAGAGAATGGCTCATATATTTGAATGTTTGATTTCCAGGGTTGTAGACTGTTTAGGAAGGATTGGAAGATGTGGTCTTGGAGGAGGTCTGTCACTGGGAGTGGGCTTTGAGGTATCAAAAGCCCAATCCAAGCTCAATCCTGCTCTCTTCCTCTATCTTGCAGAGAAGACAGAAACTATTTCTCCTGCACTATAAGTGACTGCCTACGAAGTGCCAGGCTTTCCACTATGATGATCGTGGACTCAACCCCTGAAACTGTAAACAGTCCCCAACCAAATGCTTGCTGCTACAAGCTGCCTTGGTCATCATGTCTTTTCACAGCAATAGAATAGTGATTAGACAGGCAGCATACCTCCATTAGCTCAGTCTCCAAAGTATAATCTGAAATAGAAACTCAGGTATGTGGTTATGAAAAGTGATACGATACTCAAAGTGTTAATATTCATATCTCATGGGGCTCCTGCTTCAGGTTTTAAATGCCTCTCTCTTTTTTTGAGAAACCAATGATTATAATCATTTGCCTCAGGTAAAGCTAGCCTGAGATAGAGCTCAAAAAGATGTGGAAAGCTAATGGAATTTTAAAAAATTCACTGCTAACAAAAACTACTAAATAGGCACCATAATTTAAAAATATTTGAAAATATGCACTGTTTACTAACTCATGAATGGATATATAGGAACTTTATGAACAAAGTCTGATATTTTTACTGAGAATTCTACATGTTCTCATATATACTTGAGTATCTTTTGGAGAAATTTGTTTGAAAATTACATATTGAATATTAACTAAACTTGGAATAATTACATATTATACTGAAAAGTATTTTTATGAATAAAGTAATTAAACATGTCTGTCTTTCACTTTTATTTAATTTTAGTTAATTTTTTGACTCAAAATATTTCTTTATTTTGTTAATTTATTCTCTCATGTATTACATTCTGACTCCAGTTTCCCCTCCCTCCTCTCTTCCTAGTTCCTCCCCTATCCCCTCCCCATCCACTCCTCCTCCATTTCCTTTCAGAAAAAGACAACCCTCCAAGGCATATCGACCAAATAGTATATATCAAGTTGCTATAAAACTAGGCACCTCTCCCCATATTAAGGCTGGGTAAGGCAACCAAGTAGGACGGAAAGGATCCCAAAGCAGGCAAAAGTATGAGAAACAGCTTCCACTCACTCTGTTAAGAGTCCCACAAAAACACCAAGCTACACAACTATAACATGTATGCAGAGGGCCTAAGTTAGACCCATATAGGCTCTCCATTATTTGTTCAGTCTCAGTGAGCCCCTATGAGTCCTTCCTTCCTTTCTTCTGAAGGATTCACTGAGTTAAGCCTCATGTTTGGCTGTGGGTTTCTGCTACTGTTTCCTTCAGTTGCTGGATGGAGCCTCTCTGATGGTGATTACCCAAGGCTCCTATTTATGAATATAGCAGAATATCATTAGGAATCCACCATATAAACAAACTGAAAGAAAAAAACAATACATGATTATCTCGTTAGATGCTAAAAAAGCCCATGACAAAATCTAATGCCCCTTCATGATAAAAGTTCTTGAGAGATTGGGGATCCAAGGGACATGCCTCAACATTAATAAGAATAATTTACAACAAGCCAATAGCCAACATCAGATCAAACAGAGAGAAACTCAAAGCAATTCCACTAAATCAGGAACAAGAGAAAGCTGTCTACTCACTCCATATTTATTAGATATAGTACTTGAAGATATAGCTGAAGCAATAAGACAACTAAAAGAGATCAAAGTGATACAAATTGGAAAGGAAGAAGTCAAAGAATCTTTATTTGTAGATGATAGGATCATATACATAAGTGATCCTAAAAATTCTACCAGTGAACTCAACATATTTCTTAAACAAAATATTTTAATAAGAATTGATAAATTTTGTTATTCTTCCATGGACATGCTCTCCTTTTTCCAGTCTTGATACATTCTCACTATATTTTGATAACTTTCTTCATTTGATTCTTTCCTCATTGCTTTACAAACTCCCACTCACCTCTCTTCTGCATTCTATTTAAGATTACTTTAGTAGACTAGATCTCATGTTTTTAAATTTATTTGAATATTTAACTGAATTTGCTCCAACATGCCAGATGTAACCTACCTACCATATAATTTAGTTGTGAAAGAAAAAGAAAAGGAATAGACTCAAATATTAATGGGATAAAAATGAGTTTCCCATTACCGTAGTACAAAATTGTAATTTATAGTTCAACCCTAATGGTAAAATCTTTATGTTGCCATCATCATTCAACCTTGGAAAGTAAATCATATAACAATACATCTATTTCCAATGGAAGAAGTCAGCACGGATGTTAGGGAGGAGATGAGATCTCATGTTGAAAGGGAGAAGAAATTTCTCTTGAACTTATAACTGACAGTCACCTTCAGATGACATGGATAATAAATCTCATAAATGATGTAGCCTCCCTACAGCACACACCAATGATAAGTGTTCTAATTTGTAATTGTTATTTCAGTCCTTACAGGAAAACTTGCATTAGGTGTGACATAAAGGACGTAGCAAAGGAGATAGACTCAGAACCTTCCAAAAGTAGAAATAGGGGCACATGAAAAATACAATCTTAGGGAATGAACTTCCCCTAGGAAGGCACAAAGCTACTGATGGTAAGTGATGTCAAATGGAAATGATGCCTTTACATGAAGGCTAAAGTGCTTTCTTTAATTTCTTTTACAAGAAACAGAAAAATGAGAATATTTAATTCCAGAGGACTAAACAGAGGAGTTATGTATGAGGAAATACTATGCAAAATCACTTCAACAAATGTATGTGTTCAATGAAGCTGGAGAATAAGAATAGGTACAAAAACAAGCTATGAGAAAATACTTTTAGGACATTTAATAGGCAAACATATTTAAATGGTAATATGAAGGTTATGATAAAAAATTGGAGGACACACAAGAGAAATAGTAGAAGCAATGATGTTGAGCACAGTTTAGGAAATAAATTCTATACCAAAATGGAAATGATACAATAATAAAGGAAACTAGGTAGGTATATGCCTTATTCTTAGCTCTTGACATTATCACCAGGGAAGCACCCACCCCATGTCCACAGATACAGGGAGTAGACAGAAGTCCATGTGACTGTTTCTGGGAATCATCAACTCACAAAGGCTATACCAAATAAGATAATGCAGAAGCACAGCCTTTGAAAAGACTCCTCACAAACGACTTACAGATAAATTACTACTATTGAGATACTAATAGGTAGCAGGTCCTTGAGGAAAACTCTGCAAATATCTAGACTGAGGAATTGAAACATTTTTGTATCTGAAGAAGAACTGTTATTTGAGGAATCTGGTAATCATGCTGAAAATGTTTTAGGAAGTAGAGAAAGAAGTAGTATTTAGGAATTCTGTCATTGTAGATAGCATAGATCAGCAGGAAATCAATAAATGTGATCGGTGTTAAATTGCTCCTGCAATGAGGTTGCAAAAAACTCGGGGGCTAAAAGCTTTTGCCAACCAGTTTGAAGAACTGAGTTCAATCCCCAGAACCAACATGAGAGAATGAGACAAAAATTACTACATGTTATCCTTGGCCTACACACACACACACACACACACCCTATAGCATCCATGCATAAGCATGCACACACACACACACACACACACACAAAGATAAATAAATATTAATAAATAAATACATAGATACATAAATTTGATTTGGCTCTGATTAAAGTGAGAAGAGCCTTAGAGTTTGGATACAGTCATCTCATTGACATCTTATCCATATATGGTTGACATTGAGATAATTTTTGTTTTTCACATGAGCAACCAAGGCAGACATTAACTGAGTGAATTCAAGCAATATGTTTGATTCTTGTAGTGCTAGATTACTAGTATTAGATTTACTCTGTGACTTGACACTGGGTACCACCTACTCTGTAACTAAAGAATTTTCTGTCTCAGAAAATTTGAACTCCATTATTCATACCTAGAAGGTGTGGAAAATGCAGATTCTCAGAAATAATATGTCATTCCATGCATTCATCTATAAAACTAGAAGAGGAACCCCTAAAAAAATATCAATGCTACTATTTCAATGTGGCATGATTCAATTCATTTCCTTGTTAGTCCTTTTAACCCTCTCATGAAGAACCTCAGGAGTACTATCTGGGAACGGGGTGCTCTTACTAGGAGTTTAGAATTTCTATACCACTTCTTATTTTTGTTCCTAGAATATTATCTAAGTTGAGTTTCAGAAATATATGTGTCCCATACTATCAAATTATATAATATGCAATTACATGTTCCACAAAGAGTTATCAAATAGAAGATCCTCAGAGAAATTGAGGCAATGTTATTACTGCTACCAATGAACTCAGAAAGAGCTCAGGGTATTTTGGAGATCTTGAAGAATAGTTTTGAATGAACATTTAGTAGCAGAGATGCATTAAAGATTAGGCTGTTTCCAATTTCCCAGCACAGGTTCTTGAGGCACAGCAAAAATATGCTTGCAAAGGTTTCAGTGGCAAAGGAATAAATACAAAGAATTGCTCAACATATAAGGATTTATGTCCCAGCTGTGGTTGCTATGACTTCCAGAACATTTAGTGAGTTACTTTTATAGAGAGAATAACTAATTCAAAGACAAGTGCTTAATTGCAAGATTTCCAGTTTATATATTTTCTTGTGGTGGAGTAATAGCTAATTTCATGGTCTGCTTATATAATGCTCATAAAATCTCTATTTAAATCCACAGTGCTCAGATGTATCCAATTACTGCTTCCCTTAGTTCTTGATTTACCCAAAAATGTTACAACAAATAAAGAAAAGAAAACTTTGTAACAAGAATATGTGTTCAGAACATCAAAGCTGTACAAAAACAAAATAACAAGATAAAAATCCTGTCAGAACCCATAGGCCACAAGACATGATAATAACTTTTGCTACTTTATTATAGGTCCAGGAAGTAAGGAAGTATGGAAGAGAAAAAAAGAAAGACATAATGATGGTTGATATGCCAAAGAAACACAGGAGTCAGCTAAAAGGAATCACAGTGACCAAAATAGGGACAAGTTGAGTGATGAAACAAATAATTTTGGGTTGAGTTATAATAATAATAGGGTTGAAAAATTTTGAGTTGAATTCAAAACATAAAACAAATGTTCACATATTTGATAGAAATAAAAAAGTAAATGTGCTGTGGATATCTGTATGCTGTGAATGTGTTGCTATGATTGATTGATAAATAAAACTTTCTGCCAGTAGCCAGGCAGGAAGTATAGGCCAGACAAAGAGAGAGGAGAATTCTGGGAAGTGGAAGGCTGAGTCAGGAGATGCTGCCAGCTGCTGCCGCCATGAGAAGTAAGATGTAAGGTAACGGTAAGCCACAAGCCATGTGGCAACTTATAGATCAATAGAAATGGGTTAATTTAAGATATAGGAACTAGATAGCAAGAAGCCTGAGGCCAAACAGTTTAAATAATATAAGTGTCTGTGTGTTTATTTGGGTCTGAGTGGCTGCAGCCCCGGGCAGGACTGGAGATAACTTCTATGACATAAGTGAATTAATGGAGAGTAATGCACTAAGAACTTAACTTCCTATTTCTAAAGGGTAGACATGGCAGGGAAGTCTGACAATCCCAAACTTGTGTCCAAGACAGTATCAATCTGTAAGACCACACTGAGAGTTCATTACATTGATATGGTGTAATATCATTCTACTATTGATGTGGCTGACTTCTTTGGCCTCCTTTGTACTTAGTTGTTCAGTAATGAAAAAATGCATCAGACAAATCCCCAAAGGAAGTTCATCCTAAGAAACAAATAGCTAGCAAGATCATGAGAATCAAGGAAATCTGGGAAACTTTGCCAGTCAAGAAGAGCCTAAGGAACATAGAGCAAACAAACCACATCACACTGCAGGGAAATTACAGCAGCGACAATTACCAAGGCAACAATACTGATTCCCTGTCACAAATGCTCCTGTGTCATCCATATGTGAGACATCAGTGAGAGCAGCAGAGGCACAGTAGTTAAGACACCTCTCTGCTAACTATGCAGTACTGTGTAAATCACAAAAGGTCCTAAGTGACGAGTTTGCAATAAATAAAGAATATTAGCTGTCATGGGATTTTTCATAGAAATACACAAAAATTATACAGTTTTCTTTAGTTAATATTGGAATAGAGCATGCCAATAATTCCTTTGTATATAATATTAATATACAGTGGTTTGTAGTCTTGGGTGTTGTTTATGATATGGAACATCCCTTATTTGAGCCTGAGGTGCTTCTCTTCTTTTTTGGAGTGCTACAGGGAAGAACATTATAATGAAAATGCTATTCATTTTGCAAAATGCATTTCTGATTTCATTCCTATTTTGAAATTGATTAGATTTATATGTGACAGTTTGTACTGTCAATCATTGTCTGGCTTAAGTGATGATTTTTGCTTACAATAGTACTGAATCAACAGTTTTAGTTTCGAAGAGGAGTTCTCTTCTCTAAATTTTACATGTATTAAAACTTTACAAGAGGGATTTGTGCCATCACAGGAAAAATGTGCCGACTCTTTCAATTATAAGACACCTATTATGTTCTTTTGAAAGACGTTGGTTAGTTTTCATTGAGGTGGAAATAACTCTAATGAAACTATTTTCTTTGAACAAAAGCAATATCCTTTGCTTTCTGTGGGAAGAATGAGCAAAAGATGAGCCTTTAAGAGAAATCTGTCTTGATAAGTAAGCATGCAAGTGAGCATACATAATTATTTAATAAGCATGTGCCAGAAATTAGAACATTTCAGACTGATTGGTGGAAAAATTAGATAATTTTAATAACTATAGAGCACATCTATACATATATGTGTTTCTGTGAAATATTAATTTTAATTATCATCCTCATCCTGGAGAATTGTAAAGATTCAGTTTCAGTTTTTCTCTGTTTACATTTGCCATATTATTACTTCTAAAATTAATATTTTTGTTATACCTTAAAACTATGATGCTTTTTAAATCTAGATGTCAAACAGGAGGAATACATGGATAGACTCTTTCAATGTGTCACTTTTATATACTGTGTGCTTATAATATAGTTTTGAACTGATGCTAAATACTCAGCATTGTTGCTCTCTTCTGAGAACTACCTTTATCTTTCCATGTTTTAAATGACATTAAGGAAAATGGCATATTTTACAAAGGGCCCCTATTCTTGGATTGTTATGGAATGTGAATCTAAGGTGTACACTTAAACCAAAATTACTGAATCCATTGTGGGGATAGATGATCTCAGTTTCATAGTATAGTTGGGTTGAGTCTACTTGTGGCATATGTAAGTGAGGCACAGTGAACCACCAAACTAGACCACTCTGTAGGTAGAAAAAACAGTTTATTGAGAAACAAACTGAAGGGCTGTCTCACAGAAATAGAAAGCAGCAGCTGGGCAGGAAAGCAAGTGGCTTTTATGTGACAGCAGAGTGGGGCCTTTGGGTCATCAGGACCTAGACACCCTTGCCCAAGGTGGCTGGGTTGTGTATAAAGGAAGTAGTGGTTGTCTTGGTAAACAGAAAACTGCCTTGGGAAATTCCTGAGCAATGCTGAGTTTAGGTTTCTGTTTACCTAATAACAATCCTTTTTACCAGGTCACAATTCTCTCTGGGTTATGCCAAGGTAGTCTTCTTAGGGCCTGCTAGCAAGATTGTCATTCTGGGGGCCCGATATGGATCTAACAGTGCATTTTTCCTATTGTACAGAAAGGTGTTATATAGGCACCAACTCAAGAATCCAGCAAACATTGTTGGAAACAGGAAATGTACATACATGTCCAATTCATTAATTATCTTGTCCCTTTTGTTTCTGTGGCTTGCTAGCTAGCACCCATCTCCTCATCAGACACAGTGATTTTTGTTCTGGTTCCCCAAATCTTTCTTCATCTGATCCCATCATTTATTTCTCAGTCTCTCATGTTTCCATGCTAATTGCTTATGGCAACGTGCAACCTCCTCTACAAAAATTGTCCGTGACTTCTAGAGATGCTTAAGCAATCTAAAACGTTAAAAGGAAATAAAATCATAGCAGATATCTCACTGTTGTCTGCTGCTTGGGACACAGAAAGTTCATTGTTTGCAGGGTCACAAATCAAACTCTAAGGTGCATTTATTATCCAGCACTCCCTGTAGGGCTAGACTTATGGTGCATCTCTATCTGAAATCCTGATTTGGGTGGGCTTCCTCCCTGTTCTCTTTCCCCATTTCCTCCTTGGTGTCTCATGCAATGTCTCATTTCAAAATTATGTGCACCTGAGTCCTGATCAAGACTACTTCTGGAAGAACAGGACATCCTTTGAAACCTGTTTTTCTCTCAAGTTATTCAGAATTTTTCCTCAGCCTTTGTATAAATTCCTTTTACTTAAATGGAGAGAACACATTTTTTTTTACTGCCTTCTGCTTGCAAAGAAAATTCAGGCAGAATAGCTTCTCACCCACATATTGTAAGTGGAGCTTGAAAGTCCAACTTGACAATTGTGAAAGTGATTTTATTATAAAGTTATGGATACCAGTCTACTTCAGTAGAGCTGAAGTAGATGACCAAATGCTGATATCTGAGTTATTTCAAGCAGTTATTTTTTTTAAATTTAAACTATTTAAAACTATGCTTGAAATTTGAATCTCAGCATATATTATACCATTTGAGCAACTTAATTTGAAAAGTTAATCTATTGTAAACTCACTTAGATGATTCCCTGCTTCCAACTTCTTATAGACAGACTTTAAGATATACTATCTCTCTTATCTCTATTTAAGAAAATCAATTCTTCATCACAAAGACTCATCCTAAAATCCCTTTCTGGGGCATAATCAAAACATCTCACTCATGCCCAGGTGGAGTTCCCTAAGGTTGCAAAGACTCCTCAGGCTCCAGCCTATGTGTGTCAGTCACTGTACCAGGAAAGACTTCATCTTTCATCCTCTTCTGCCGAATGCCGCATCCTTCCTTTTGGCCATTCTGTAACTTGACTAGATGCATTTCCCTAGCAACACATGCAGCTCCAGGGCATTTTCTCTGCCTCAACTGAAAGATAAGCCTAGACTCCTATGAGATAAGGGTGGGTGTCCATACTACAGAAAATGTAAAGTAGTTCATGTGAGCTTCACTTGACTTTAAGTGAATCAGAAAGAACAAAGGCCTGGCTCCACCTCTTTCCCTCTACCTCCTTAGCCTTGTATTGACTCCCATTCCTCCCCCAGTGATGTCTGATTCAGAAAGACGCTACGGTAATAGTACCCGTGGGCATCAATAGTTACTGACTGAAACAAGTGGTGGGTTATGGTAGGGATAATGATTAGAGGAGAAAAAGTACAGGTTGCTGTGTTGTGTGTATGGGAAAATTCTGTATAAACAAGACTTCCTTCGTTACACCATGCTTGCTCGTTGACATTGGACTCTTACTATTTATCCCAGACATAAATAGCTTATTGCTAACATGAATTGTTACTATGAATTAGCTTCCAACCAAGGAAGCCTCTGACTCCTGTGTATTCACAACCTTCTGCTAAACAAGTTATAGAAGCTTCCTCATCTTCATCTAACCATAGAATTGTGAAAGATAAAAGTTGGTATATGTGAGTACTTGTCACACTGCATTCAAATGATACATAATTTTTGTCTTATTTAATCCCTTCTCTTATTTTGTAGTCATTTATTCTACTTATATTTTTGTGGATAAAATGAATTATAAGCTGCTTTTATTATTTATTTGATCTTAAAAACAAAAGAGAATGTTTTCTAGATGAAAATGATCTAAAATGTTTAACTTATATCCATTTTTAATTTTCTTTTAAAATCAGTAGCAATTGTCACATAGGAGAATTCATGCCAACGTGGTTGTTGTTGGTTTTCTGTTCAATATCAATAAATGCTTCATAAACATTAACATGTGTTAAGAACTACTGGAAGGGTGATTTAAACAGAACACAGGATGTGAACTGTAGATATCAGAATCTGGAAATTCCCTTCTTCCCTTTCCCCCTTTCCCATTCTCTCCATTTTCTTCTGATCGTATTTTATTCTCTATGTAATGACAGTACTTCTCTAGTCTTTAGTAAAATCGTGCTGTTGATTACAGCAATGCTTACAGGAACATCTGTTTACTTCAACTACAATCACTGTAAGACCAGTGACTCTATTGTGCACTCTCAGGATGGTTTGCTGGTTGTCAGAATATCTATCCCAGCTTCCCCATATCCTCCAAGGCACATGAATCTGCATTTCTTTGTTAGGCCACACCTGTAGTTGATTATAAGACAAACAAAGTAACATATCCTTATTTCCCCCTCATTTGGAATAGTCCTTGATCATATTTCACAAAACGCTGAGAACAGCTTAGTTTTTCAAAAGCATTTCCTTACTAATTTCTGCTTCTCATATAACCTTTTCCTTAAATAGAATACATTCAAGTACTTAAAGAGATTATTTTGAATCAAATTATTTTTGCACCAAACAAGCAAATTATAGTCTTTAAATTATATTGCTGATTTTTGCAGTGGATTAGAGAAAATAATTACTGAAAAAAATCTACTCCCCAATTTTATCCCTTTGGTGTATTTTTTCACTTTTAAAGCATTTAATGATTTTAGACTAACAGAAAACAAAGGTTTTTGTTTTTGTTTTTAAAAATGTCATCAATGCAACTTGAAGTCTTAGTGAATCTGAGACTTAATAAGGAATGTATGATAGTAAAGTCACTAAATTGCAGGAGATTTTTGCAATTTTTTTCTTTCCCATGATCTCATGAAGAACTTGCCTGGATACCCATTTGATTTCAGTGCTCCCGATTTGTAGTAGGTGCTCTTTATACTTAACTCAAATTCAGTTTTGAATGTTCTTTCTATGGGTTCCATCTGCATATCAGAGCATCCTGCTATTTTCAATTATTTTTTCTCTTTCTTCCAATGGTTAAAACCTATACAATTATCAAGTGTTTGTTAGACATTAACAAGTTGTAACTTCTGATAGCATCATAGAAAAAGAAATTACCTTCAAAATTCTATAGAGTTGTATATATACCTGAAGTTTAGCTATAAAGTTTAATCACTATGTGATTTAAAGTAACTAACCTTTTCTGGAATTATGTCTATAAAATAAAAACAATTCTTCATGCTCCACTGTATTGCTTTGAGTTGTAAATGAGAAGCACTGGGAAAACAGTGATTTTGACATATGAAATGCAGAAGTTCATACACACACATGTTCACATACACAACACAACACACACACACACACACACACACACACACACACACACACACATGCACTTACACACTTGTTGTTCTGCGCCTTTTGTTACAACGTGCACCATTGTAGGCAACTGTCATCCTCCTGTATATCATCTGGCTAGTTCAGGTTGGTTGTCTGCATTGTTACTGTTCTCTTGTGAAAATTATTGGCAGTTGAGCCCAATAAGCATGTTCCCATCTGTTGCTAGAGTTTTCCTGCCTGGCCCACGGTCAGGATAAATCTCTTTCACCTGCCCGTCCCACAGCCGCTCAGACCCAACCAAGTAAACACAGAGACTTATATTGCTTACAAACTGTATGGCCATGGCAGGCTTCTTGCTAACTGTCCTTATATCTTAAATTAATCCATTTCTATAAACCTATACCTTGCCACATGGCTCGTGGCTTACCGGCATCTTTACATGCTGCTTGTCCTGGTGGTGGCTGGCAGGCAGTGACTCCTTCTGCCTTCCTGTTCTTTCTTTTCTCTGTTAGTCCTGCCTATACTTCCTGCCTAGTCACTGGCCAATCAGTGTTTTATTAGCAACACATTTGCCATACAGAACATCCCACAGCACTTCCCCCCCCCTTTTTTTTTTTAAAAAAAAGGAAGGTTTTAACCTTAACAAAGTAAAATTACATATAATTTGGGAATTTGGGCGTAGCTTCTTACTACTTCCTGCTGGAGTGGGGCGGGCGCTATATCTTATGGGGACACAAAGAAAATTTTAGGATCATGGAGTAGTCCGTGAGGGTGTATCGTCTGAGCCAGTTGCCTTGAAACGGTTCTGGATGTTGGATCGTCTGGGCCAGTGTCATCGGAGACCTTTCAGGTGGTCTTGGCTGGTCAAACCTGATGTATCTTAATCTGGAAAAAATCCATAGCCTCTGGCTTTCTGTGGAAACAAAATCAGAGCTTCCTTTCCAAAGCAACATATCCTTACATCCAAATTTTGAAGTCAAGGTATCTTTAAAATATACATATTAGTTTAACTCAGCTTCCTTTACAATCAAATATCTCTCTGCAGTTAAGAATCCCAAAGACAACACAATCCAGATTCTCTGTGTGATATCCATCTTTATGTGGCTTATATTTTATACTACCTTTACTGTCTCTTTAAAGACTTTATTTTTCAAAACTATCTATTTCTTTATATAACTGTATATATTTCTTTTTCTCTCTTTGAAGCCTACGTACATTTTTACACACATTTTAAAGCATTTAAAGTCTTGTTCCATCTGAATCTGTCTTATTGTGAACCTATTGCTTTAAACTGCAGCATTCTAAGACTGAAACGGTGCTGTGGCTGCTGGCTCCGCCCACCTCAGCTTCCCAACATGGCGGTGGTACATTTATCATCAGCTCTGGGAGCCTTCATGGGTCTATGCTTCTATCAAAGCAGCGTTTAGCCCAGAAACCTCTTCTTTTTGATTTGTACTAGCAAAGGCTAAATCCACCACGCAGCTTAATGTGCCACTTGCAGAGGCCTCATTCCTGCCATACAGTAGCTCAAGCCTGCAGGCTGCAGCTAACTTAAGAAAGACAACTAGGAAGCTGTTTTAACTCAGTTTTAGAATCTTCTTTTTACGCTTTCTCAGGTTTTAAGTGGAAATTCCTGCCCCACGTTGGGCGCCATTTGTAGCTTAAGTTTTCCTGCCTGGACCACGGTCAGGATAAATCTCTTTCACCTGCCAGTCCCACAGCCGCTCAGACCCAACCAAGTAAACACAGAGACTTATATTGCTTACAAAATGTATGGCCATGACAGGCTTCTTGCTAACTGTCCTTATATCTTAAATTAATCCATTTCTATAAATCTATACCTTGCCACATGGCTCGTGGCTTACCGGCATCTTTACATGCTGCTTGTCCTTGTGGTGGCTGGCAGGCAGTGACTCCTTCTGCCTTCCTGTTCTTTCTTTTCTCTGTTAGTCTCGCCTATACTTCCTGCCTAGCCACTGGTCAATCAGTGTTTTATTAGCAACACAGTTGCCATACAGAACATCCCACAACACCCATCTATCTCTGCATAGTTATGACTACTGAGATGCCTTGAGAGATATCTTAAATTTAATTTTAATGGTAGATATTTATTGCTCTGGAAAAGAAAAAAAATATATGCATTGTATATTTCTAAACTTGAAAAATACTTCAGAATAAAAATGATTATTAGTAAACAAAAACCTTTGCTAATTTAATATCATTTGTTGAATTTTAGTGCATAAACAAACATTTTCACAAAAACATCTAAAACAAATACATTTATTTGTTAGATACTTGTCAGGAAGTTTAGCAAATAATTACAGTCACTACATTTTTTCCTGTTTAATGAATGTTAAAACTCTCAGGTTCTAGGGTCTCTCTCACTGCCTTATGTTTTGATGGGCCCTCTTGCTTTTTATGTGCTTTGTTTTTGACAATTCAACTATTTAACCAAACCTATATTACTGAGAGTAAAGATTAGTATTAAACAGACTTCTAGATAGCATACAAGTCTTGGCAGAAATCTCAAGGAAAAAAAATACATTCAGCTGGGGTGGTAGATCACTCAGTTGATAGATCATGTACTGTTCTTGCGGAGACTGGAGGACAGCTGCCAGCGCCCATGTCAGAGGCTGAAGACCCACTGAAGTTCCAGCTCCAGAGTATCTAATGCCATTTCAGACCTCTGAAAGCACTGTCACTCACACATACACAGACATATAGCTATAAGGAATAAAAATAAATACTTGGGAATATGTTCAAATAAATGAAAGTAGAAAAATGATTTATTACATTTTTTCAAGATAGGGAAATAATTGCACATATTTGTATCATATTGTGCATGTGTCAGGGGAAAAAAACCTCAAATCAATTGCCCATGGCTCTACCTTAAAATCTAGGAAGAAACAACAAACCAAGCCAACTACAACAACAGAAACCACTCAAACAAATTATGTCAAACGCAGCTAAGAGAAAGGAAATGGTAAAAACAGTAACATAAGATAAATGAAACTGAAAGCCAAAATTTCACAACAAAAAAAACCCCTAAAAGCTAGTTCTTTGAAGAAAAATAAACAGACTTCTAACTCTGTCACCTAAGAACAGAGAGAAGAGATGAAAATTAGAAATATCAGAAACAAATAGAAAAAATACAAAACAACATTGTGTTTCTTAGATATTTGAGAAATTTGAAAACCTACATAGCTGCTCAGCTCCTTAAAGGCCAAATCTGTGAAAACTCACACCAGAGACAAACAGCTATCCTAGCAAGTTTATAGAAGGAGTTGTTCCAGTAACAGTCTTCCAAAGAAGAGCAACACATCTGCATGGCCCACAGGTGAATCATCCCAGATATTTAAGGCAGAATTCTAGGAAAATTTCTCAATAGAAAAGAGGACAAGTTGAATGTCATCAAATTTATGAAGAATTATACACAGTGGCTTATTGTTGATGTTCACAAATATGCAGCCATTTTAGCTGCATACTGGTAACCCATCACTAGGAAAAACTATGTGACTAGTCTTGCAAGGCTGGCCTGCTGCAGATTTAGTGAAAGACTGTCTCAATAAGGACATTGGAAACTACATGAGAGGCATTGGACCTTGACCTCTCCTCATGCAAAGACAGAGGCTGATAGGCAACAATGATTATGCTATCATAATGTTGAAAGCTCAACACTAAACTTTCCTGCTGAGAACACAACTAAGTGAAAAAAAAAATGAAAAACAAAACTACTCCTTTCAGCATAGTATTAAAGGCCTTCCTTATTTCTGTAAGGCAAGGAAACATCATACTGGGATGAAGAAAATGGAACATTTTTGTTGTTGTTGTTGTTGTTGTTTTGAAACAGGGTTTCTCTGTATAGCGTTGGCTATCCTGAAACTTGCTCTGTTGACTAGGCTGGTCTCAAACTTAGAGATTCACCTGCTTCTGCCTCCTGAGTGTTGCTTTGCTTTTCTCCTCCTCCTCCTCCTCCTCCTCCTCCTCCTCCTCCTTCTCCTCCTTCCTTTTTTGGGTACATATTCTTTTTTAATTGACTTTTTTTGGTGTATAGTTTGAGAAAAATATCTGAGACTCTTACATGAAACAAAACCTAGACTTGGCCTTTTATGCAGCAAACATTAGTTCCTCTCAGATCTTGGGATGGAAGGTCCAGTTGAAGCACTGCAGGTTCAGTTTCTGGCGAGTGACCTTGGACTAGAGTTTGCTGCATTCTTGCTCTATCCTCCCTCAGCTGAAACAGTGAGCCAGCTGGAAATGATCTGTCCAATGGGGTTATATCATCTGTAAACAGATTCTAGATGCTGCCATTCAGACAGACATCACAATAGGGGCTGTGGCAACGAGGTGTCCTTTGTTTCCTGTTGTGGGGTCACATCATGGAAATCATTACCAAGATCTTCTCCCCTTCCCCACTGTTGTGGAAGGAGCAGAGGCCCAAAAGGCCCTGAGATCTAACTCTACCTTGCAGTGAGGAAGGCTATCCGGGTGACCCCAGAGCTTATAATGGCTGAGAGGTTTCCTCAGAAATGGAAGTGTATGGTAAATAGCTCTAAAGCCACTGGAAGTAATAGCATGAAAGAAAATGTATTTCAATGATCTCTGCTAATTCCTACTGTTAGCTTGTACTCTGTTTTTAGCTGAATGGACCTCCTGAGTGCTCAGTCACAGAGTCACTTGTATCAACATGAAGGGCAATCACATTTGTTTGGGTTTTACATTGAGGCACAGTGTGCATTGCACAATAGCAAGAACTTAATTAGGCAGCTTCACTGACAATAGCTTTGCTTTCAGAGGTGGCAAGCATCTCTGCATACATAGATTAAAAGTAATTTCAATTATTGCCAAACCAAAGAGAGATGAGAACCTCAAAGTCTGGGTGATAGACACCTTTTATCCCAGCACACAGGAAGCAGAAGTGGGTAAACCTCTGAGTTCGAGGCCAGCCTTGTCTACAGAGTAAGTTCCAGGACTGCCAGGGTTACGCAGAGAAACCCTGTCTCAAAATAAAACAAAATAGAAGAACTGCAGCCTTTTCTTGGGAGCATAGAGGGCAATAGTTCAGAATCAAAGTTGTAGTCCAAAATTTAAGACTGATCCCAGAAATAAGATCAACTCTTTGTAAGCACAGGTCAAAAGGAAATAGTTTTAGTAAGTCTTAGAACAAGATAAATAACATTTAGAGAAAGAGAAAATAATCTAAAAATTTAGCCGGGTGTGGTGGCTTGCACCCATAATCTTGATTCATGAGGCATTGGGGCAGATGTATTGTCATACTCAGGCCAGTCTGGCCTGTATACTGTGATCTTATACAATAAATAAAGAAAAATAAAAAATATTCAGTGGTGTAATCTCTGTCATCAGAACATCATCGTAACTATTAGTTATGTTAAGAAATAGAAAATAGCTGGGCAATGGTGGCAAATGCTTTTCATCCCAGCACTTGGGAGGCAGAGGCAGGTGGATCTCCAAGTTCGAGGTCAACCTGGTCTACAAGGGTGAGTTCCAGGACATCCACAACTACAAAGAGAAACCCTGTTACTACCTTTTCTCTCAAAATATTATCAAGAATAAATCTTACATAAATACAAAGTAAGAACATTCAGAACAGCATTTTAAAACATAGACTACAGACATGATCAAGGTAGTACTATTCATCATTCTGTCTATATTGATATAGTTAAAAAATTAGTAAAAAACTATTTTTATAGGAATAAACAAATGTCTACTCTAGGATTATAAATTAAAATATGTCATATAAAATGATTATTTTTATTTATTTTATTTTGTATCTTTTCTATTTTTCTTTTATTGAAATAGATTTTTTCATACAATATATTCTAATTATGGTTTCTCTTCACCCAACACATGAAGATCCTTCCCACTCTCCTCCTCCAATTTCACACCCTGCCTCTCTCTCTCTCTCTCTCTCTCTCTCTCTCTCTCTCATTAGAAAACAAACAAGCATCTAAATAATAATAATAAATAAATAATAAAATGAGATGAAATAAATCAGAATAGGAAAAAACAAGCAAACAAACAAAATAAAAAGATCCAAAGAAAAAGCAAAGAAACAAATACAGACACAGAGGTACACATGTTCACACACACACACACACACACACACACACACACACACACACACACAGAGAGAGAGAGAGAGAGAGAGAGAGAGAGAGAGAAAGAGAGAGACATTATGAGACAAATAACTTCCAAAAATGCCATTGAGTTCACTTTGTGTTGTCCTTCTAATGCTGGACATGGGGCCTGTCCATAAGAGTCCTCTATGTCTTAGGTGAGACTGTGTTGGGGAAAACTGTTTTTTCTTTGGCAAATGGTTTTCAATTGGAGATAGTCTCTGGGTAAGACTTATGTCTCTATCCCCTCTCAGCACTGGAACCCCATCAGGTCCAGTCCAATGCAGCCACTGTGCTTGCTGACAGTCTCTGTGAATTCATACGTGCATTGGCCATGCTATGTTCAGAAGGTCTTCTTTCCTTGGTTTTCTCCATTTCCTCTGTGTAGCTGGAGAGTTTCTCTCCAGGTCCCACCAAGCCCCTGCAGTCCCGCAGCCCACTTATAAAATAAACACACAGACACTTATATTATTAAACTGTTTGGCCTAATGGCTCAGGCTTCTAGCTAGCTGTTCTTATATCTTAAATTAACCCATTTCTATTAATCTATAAGTTGCCACGTGGCTTGTGGCTTACCAGTATCTTAACATCTTCTCATGGCAGCGGCTGGCAGCATCTCCTGACTCAGCCTTCCTGTTCCCAGAATTCTCTTCTCTGCTTGTCCCGCCTATACTTCCTGCCTAGCTACTGGCCAATCAGCATTTTATTTATACAGAGCGATATACACAGCACCTGTGGCTCATACAATCTTTCTTTCTCCTCTCCTGGAAGGTTCTCTGAGCACTGAGGGGAGGGATTTGACAAAGACATCCTATCTAGGCCTGAATATCCCAAGGCCTCTTATTCTCTATGCATTGTCTGGCTGTGAGTCACTGTATTTGTTCCTGCCTACTGCAAGAGGAAACTTCTCTCATGATGGTTGAGCAAGACACTGATCGATCAGTGGAGCAGAAAGTCATTAAGAGTCATTTTATTTCTACATTCCTTTTGCAGAACAGAAGCATTTGGTTTTCCCCTAAGCCCATGACCTTTTTGTCCCAGGTTCTTGGCCACCCCAGCAAGCAGTGTCAGATATGGAATCAATCTCATGGCATGGACCTTAACCTCAATACAATATTGATTGGTTACACCCACCAGCTTTGTGTCACTGTTGCACTAGTGTATTTTTCAGACAGGCCACCACTTTAGATCAAAGGGTTTGTAGTTGCTTTGGTGTTTATCTTTCTCTTCTGGTAATGTACAGCGTATTATCTGGTACCATGAACACTCATCAGTAGGGGTAAAGGCTCTAGGTAGGCAGCAGTTGAACTTTTCCATGTTCAGTGAGTTGTGTAGGTATTGCCTTCAGCAACAGGACATTACCATCAGTTTGAGGAAAGCAACCAAAGCTAATGGCCCATTTCTTGAGGTTTCCTATGGGGCCCATTTGGCCAACACCTGATTATATGGGACCCGTTCTTGGAACTGAAGGCTTCATTTGATGACAAGAGATGTTCAGTTGGGGCTCCTACTCCCCCATACTGGGCAATGTTGCTTAGGTTACTTTCATATATGTATGTATTTTTAGGAAGCTTCTACTATATTAGCTTTCCATATGTTCCCTCAAAAGGCCCTTAGTTTTAGCTGTCCTTTCCAATATTCACATCTCGTTACCCTCCTCCCAGTCCATCTATAACTATCTGTAGATGAATTTCTAATTAGTCTTATTCAATAAAAAACATGGAGCCAGATATAAGGGTGAAAGCCTGGGAGAGCTCAGGAAAATAGAGAAAGCTACAGCTAACCTTATCTCACCAACTCAGCAGCTTCCAAATGCAAGCTACTTCCTGTCTACTCATGCCTATATGCCCTGCTGTTCTGCCACCTGATTTGCTCTCTCTGTCCAGCTACATAACTTCCTGTCTGTTCGTACAGACCTCCAGACCTCTGGTTAATTAGTTTTGGAATTTAAGGCATGTGCCACCACATCTGGTTCTTTTTCCAGTGTGGCCTTGAGCACACAGAGATCCTGTCTGCCAAGTGATAGGATTAAAGGTGTGTACTAGCATTGCATGACTTCTGTGTTGTGGTTGGATTTTTCCTCTGATCTCCAGGCAAGTTTTATTTATTAAAGCACAAATAAAATATCACATTTCCCCTTTTTTTGTCTAATAAAAAAATTTAAAAAAATAAAAAGGTTATAACTAATATAAGAAAAACTATATACAATAAGTACAATAACTATATACAATATATACAAGCAATAAATACATCAATAATGTCCAGTCCATTTACATTTGACAAATTCAGAGAAATATTCCATTGTCTATCCTATTTTTATGAGTCTAAAATGTGCCTTATTCACTTTCCATCCTATCTTATACTACCAACAGAAAACTATCTTAAGATGTCTTTCAAACTTATACACTTAACACCTCTTAGTGAGCTTCTTTTCTGAATTTCTTAACAAGGAAAACTGTAACTACAACTATCTAATCTTCAATTCCCTCAGACACCCAAGAAGGAAATAATATAACCTAGTAAAACTGGAAGTACAAACAAGTGACTTCCAAAAAAAATGAGTTATGACAGAAACAGCCAGCTGCCTGGACAGTCACATGACATTTCTCTGCAACATTGGGACATTATCTTCGGCCTACAGGCTTAGCATATCTGACAGACTCTTTTGTGAAGCAGGATGTACACAAGGCCTACAGCTTGACCTCACACTCAGTGCGAGTATTCCATGTACCAGACAAACTTGATTTCTACCAGTGTCCTGTTATGATTCAGGATTTTAAGTTCTGGAAATTGCTGGTGATTTTGGAATTCAGCTTCCCATTCTTCTTAGCTTATGGGTAGCTTCATCTCCTTTATTAACTGCCAGTCTACCATTGAGAGGCCAGACTGAGGAACTTGGGTGACTGTCCAGGCAGCCAACTGTCTCTGTCATTTCCAGAATTTTTGAAGTTCCTTCTGGGTTCTTTGATGTAGTTGAAGAGTAGATAATTATAATTATAATTTTCCTTAGTTACAATAAAAGATAAATTAGAAATGAAAATTTAGACTCACAAATATAGGATAGATAGAATATTTTCTTTAATTTTGCCAAATACAAATAGACTAGATATTGTAACTGTAATTCTTGCTTGGTAACTGTTATATTATATGTAATTTTACTATGTTAAAGTGAATCTTTCCTTTTTGTTTAGACAGAAAAGGGGAAATGCTGTGGGATAATGCTTTTGTACACTGATTTAATAAAATACTGATTGGCCAGTAGCCGGGCAGTAAGTATAGGTGGGACAAGCAGACTAAAGGAATGCTGGAAAGAGGAAGAGCAGAGTCAGGAGTCACCAGCCAGACACAGAGGAGGCAAGATAACAAGATAGAACTGAGAAAAGGTGCAAAGCTATATGGCTAAATATAGCAAAGAATTATCAGTTAATTTAAGTGCAAGAGCTAGTCAGTAATAAGCCTGAGCTAATGGCCAAGCAGTTATAAATAATATTAAGCCTCTGTGTGATTATTTTACAAAAGGCTGAAGTACTGTAGATGAGAGATTTGTCCTGACCACAGGCCAGGCAGGACACAGGAAATTTTCTGAGTACAACTATCTATTTATTGTATTTCTTCTTCCTACAGAGTTCCATCCCTCCTCCTATTTATCTTGGTCATTCTGATTGGCATAAGATCATATATCAAAATAGTTTTCATTTGGATTTACCTGATAACTAAGAATATTGAACATTTCTTTAAGTGTTTCTCAGCCATTTGAGTTTCTTTTTTTAATAAATCTTATTAGGTCTATACCCCATTTTTAATTTGGTCATTTATTTTCTTGATGTCCAGCTTTTTAAGTTCTTTATATATTTTAGATAATAACCCTTCATCACATATACAGATAGTAAAAGTCTTATCCCATTCTATGTATGATATGTTGCTTTGTTCCAACAACAGTGGCCTTTGCTATACAGAAGCCATTCAGTATCCTGTGGTCCCATTTTTTTCTTAAGGCCTCTTTCTATTGGTATTCTGTTCAGTCTTTGCCTGTGCCGATGATTTTAATACTATTTCCCACTTTCTCTTCTGTCAGATTTAGTGTATCTGGTCTTATCTTGAAGTCTTGGATCCTTTGAGCTGAGGTTCAGATTGGAGAAATACTTAGGCAAATATAAACAAGACAGTGGCTAGCATCTATAAAATAATTATCAAGAAAAAGAACTTAGTTGAAAATTTTCTAACAATATAATAAAGTAGCATTTCCTAAGTGTAATAAAAGCTTCTATTTATTCACAGATCCAAATAGGTCTGTAAACATTTGACAGATAAATGAATGAGAGAGAAAAAATACAAAGCATTTTATAGTCAACCTACTGAAAATCAAATACAAAGAGAAAAATTTCCAAACAGTGAGAATAAAACACTCCATAGGGAACATCAGAGCTGCAGTCCACAGAACAATAGGAAATCTCTGAGACCCTGAAAACACTTAGCAAACCAAGAATTCTACATTCAACAGACATGTCTCCAAACAATAGAGGTGAAACAAAAAAAATTCACATAAAAGCTGAAGAGATTTGCTGCTGTCCTATCTAGGAGACAAAGACTGTCAATCAAACTCCCACAGGCTTAAGAAGGAACAGTGACAGTACAGGAGAAGCAGGCGCTCAGAAGGCAATGGAGGTGTCAGGCATCCCACTTGTGAGGTTTACGGAAAAGATGACTGAGTGCTCGTGTTTGAAGTCCCTCAGAGATGAACTCACTGTTCTAAGAAAAACATTAACATCTTGTTTAATGTGAATTTTATAGATACAAAACACATAAGAATATCACTGGCACTGGCAGAATTGTAGGTGTGGTTTTCTTATTATTTTCATTACTGAGTAAAAACTAGATACAAACTTTTTTGTTATCATTCTCCCTAGAGAGGCCATTAAAATGCATAAAAACAGAATATTTAAGTGTACATTATACAGTGTATAGTGTATATAATCTTTACATAGTCTATGACCCCAAAAGGGGACAAAGTCAGGTGTGGTGACAACCCCATAATCCCTGAAACCTCAGAAAAGGAAGGCAAGAGGATTGTTTCAAGTTAGAGGTCAGTCTTGACTGCAGAGTGAATTCCAGGCCTGCTAGGGCTGTATACTGAGACAGCATATCAAAAAACAAAGGCAATAACAAAAGCCCAATAAGTAAACAACAACAAAATTGCAGGAAAGGAGCAAACTGTTGGCCAGTGCTAATGAAATTCACAAGAACCTTAACTGTTAATAAAACAAGAGAGAAATTGTGAGCTTGAGTTCAAATAATTAGCACCAATTATGCTACTGAAGATACCCACATGAGTAGAATACATGTGAGTGTAATTAACACATGGCTAAACTGGACTACGGAGACAGTGAGTCAGAGTCGCACTCATATAATACCCACTCATGGGCTGGTTCAAAGAGAAAGAGTCTTGTAAATTTTAGATTTTATAATTTTATTTTACCATGTGTGCCTTTCCTGCACATATGCATGTATAGCATGTGTTTGTCTGCTTGCCTGTAGAGATAAGGAAAGGGCATCAGATCCCCTAGAACTGGAGTTGCAGGTAGTTTCAGAACACCATGTGGGAACTGGGAGCCAAACTGGTATCCTCTGAAAAGCAGCCAGTGCTCTTAAACATTGAGCCAACTCATCAGCTCCAGAGCTGGGGTTTCCTAACTGGAGGAAAATGAAGGCTAGGTTTTTTGTGGTGGTTGCTGTTTATTTGTTTATTTGTTTGTTTTGAGAAGGGTCCTTGGTACAGTAATGGAAATTTACATTGATCACTTTTCCTCTGATTTTTCTCCGGAGGGACTTAAAGATTTTTACTAAGACATCTATGTATCGAGGGAAAGGAAATAATCCAGAATTTGGATGCTAATACTGTACACTTGCTCTGTATTAGAATTATTTGCAAGACACCAAAGACATCACTGTGGTTCGCTAGTCAGAGTGGCAGCTTATAAAATTTATATGCATTTTGAAGTTCAGCCAGTGTTATCCCACAGTTGCTGGACCAATAGTGCTGATAAAATGGATCACCTGGATCAATCGGCTCAGCAGATAGTGTGTACCTTTACACTCTGACTTACCTCAGAAACGTTACGCTGGCAAAACAGAGGGAAGGCACTGGCAGAGGCTGGCAGAGAAATGTGGAAAGAAAAAGTGACACTGCATTGAACTGGGGGGTGGAAAGGAAAAGTGACACTGCATTGAACTGGGGGGTGGCTCAGCCCACACGAGCAACTGCAGTGAAAGCAAGAGGACCTGGGTTCAAATCCCCAACACCCACGTAAAAAATGCACGTTGTTGTACTTGCCTGTAACTCCAGAATTGAGAGTGAGAGACAGCTGGATCTTGGGTTTCCCTTGCCTGTCAGCCTGGCCAAACTGTTAGCTTCTGGTTCCAGTAGATGCCCTGTTTCAAAAAGTGAGATGCAGAGTGATAATGGAAGACATCCTATATCTTCCTCTGACAACTTCACATGGTCACGTGCCCACATGTATGTATACAATATATGCCACACTAAGATTAACTCTCTCATACACACATACACACACACACACACACACACACAACTCATGCTATGTAACATATATACACATATGTACACATACACACATACATTTGCCACACACATACCTAATCACACTATCAATATGCATACATGTATACACATATGTAGACACACACACTCTCACACTATTCACACCACACACACACACCACTCATGCTATGTAACATATATACACATATGTACAAAAACATACACACATACATATACCGCACACATACCTAACACACTATCAATATGCACACATGTACACACATATGTAGACACACACACACTCTCACACTATTCACACCACACACACACA
>CABHPP010170265.1:0-18325 GCA_902168425.1 Peromyscus attwateri | reverse complement strand
TATTATTGTGCTGCCTGCTGGCTTTGAAACAGGAACTGTAAACATTCGAATACGTCAAGGTGAGATCACCCACTTTCTCTCCTGATTCAACAGCAATTTTAGGTTTCCTAATATAGGTTCTAATTACTTTACACTTCCAGGCATAGACTGGCATGGGTCTTGGGCCATAAAAGGTGAGGAGAGAATTGAGAGATGAATCTGGGAGAGAAATACTATCTGGACAAGTCCTGCAGAGATCTCTAGGATGTACAGAGTGCATTCACTCATCCCCAAACTGACCAACACCTGCTATACATCAGAAAGACCAAATACCAAATACCGGAAGACCAGACCAAATGCCGGCTATATTCAGGAATGCCTGGATATAAGTATGGGGGAGGGGTTGTACCCCTTAACAAAGCAGTAAAACCCCCTCAGTAGAAATAATTGTTGACCTTGGCTCACAGGTCTAAGGCGGTGCACTTGACCCTTGTCTCTACATTAGCGCACGACTGGAATTTTCCATAATCAGAACTTAAAAATACGAGCCCTACCCTTAAAGGCATGATGCTGAGAGAAAGATGCAACACAAAGAAGAAATATGCACACAGTGTGTGGTGGCATTTGTGTGAAGCCTGAGAAAACAAGTTGAAACAGCAGTTACAAGAGGAAGATCAAGAGCCGAGGAGATGGGGACGGCTCAGTTGGTCAAACACTGTGCCATGTGAGCACGACGACCTGAATTTGATCCCTGGAACCCGCACCAGAAAAAGCTGGGTATGGGCACACTTGTAATCCAAGTACCGAGAAGGCAGAGGCAGGTAGATGGCACCGCCTCATTGGCCAACTGGTCCAGTTTAATCTGGGAGCTCCAGGTCAATGAAGAATCCTTGTATCAAAAAACAAGGTGGACAAGGCCTGAGGAATAACATTGGATGCCATTTCTGGCTACACACACACACACACACACACACACACACACACACACACACACACACCAGCCGCCGCTGCACATAATTCACATGCTCAAAAAGAAAAGGATAGAATCTCTCTTTTAGACAAAGTAAATCGAGATTTTTTTTTTTTTTTGAGCTAAGGGAACCAGGCACTTCTGGAGAGGATGGAGGTGTTCCTTGTACTCAGAGTATAGGCAGATACATACGGGTACAGGTATCTTTAGAATTCATCAAAATGGTATAGTCCGTGGACATGTTATTGTGAGACATTTTAGGACCTCACAGATCCCTTCCCTCATGAAGCATGCTGACATGGATATCTGCAAGGAACCTTAGGGATACTCAAACCCCTTATTTCACCGGAAGTGAGTAGAGAACCCTAGTAACTCGTTCAGGGTGGCGCAGACAGCAGGAGCCAGCACCGAGGGGTCTAGTGTCTCCTCCTTAGCCCACTGCCTGTGATATAGAAAGAGTGTGTAACTCTGGAGTCTCATATTTGGGGGTGACTCTATTCTGGATATTTGGGTCCAGCTCAGTACCTCAGACCCAAGTCTCTCATGCTTCTCTGGGGGGACTTCAAGCTCTGGAGAGGACTGCCATGGGATGAGGAGTGAGCTAGCTTCAGTCTCCAGGAAAGATGTAGCTCACTCTGCGGGTTGTCTCAGTTGACAAGCATCCTCTGTAGGGCTTGTCTCTATGCAAGGCAGAAGGTTTCATGCTTCACTGGCCCAGCCATTAGCAACCCCGACTCATCGGGACTCACATGCCTGAAAGACACTCTGTGTTCCATGGAAACCCTACAAGGTGGAGTATGTCTCCGAAATAAGAATCCAGAAAAACAAGGCTAGAAGATGGCTAGCGTGCCTGTGGTCAGGTCCGTTCCCTTTGACGAGATAAAGGTTGATGTGAAGTCATCATAGACGACAAACCTGAGGTACATTTGTCAAATCCCAAAATTCTACAGTCATACTTGAATATTACTCCCCTCCTCCGCCCCCGGGGACATTGTTTCTCTGTGAAATAGCCCTGGCTCTTCTGGAACTCACTTCGCAGACCAGGCTGGCCACGAACTCACAGAGATATGCCTGCCTCTGCCTCCCTGAGTGCTGGATCAAGGGTGTGCGCCACCACACCCAGCTAAATATTACCTTTAGGTTCCATCCAAGCCTGCCACTTGCTCCTTCTACATTCTCAGCACAAACAATAGGAGGAAACAGGGCATCTATACCCCATAAACAACAGTAGATTTGGGGAGCTTCTTTCTGTCATGACTGACAATTCTCTGGAGATTCGAGGCCTGAACTTTGAGGTTGGTGCAGGCAGGGGACCCCATGAGCATGCACAGTTTGCCTATACACCTGTACCCTGCAGAGAGCGAAGCCTTAAAGGCTGCAGGACTGAGCCCCTCCTTGGGAAGGACCGAGGCTCTTTCTTATTTTCCTTTGTTACACCTGAGCCAGCCTCTAAGCATGTCTCTGCACTCCTGGCGACGGGACAACCCTTCAGGGCTCTCTGAAAGACAAAGGCAGGAGGACCCTGCTCCTTTAGCAAGGTGTCCCTGTCTGGAAGACAGAGGGAGGGCCATGGCCTGACAAGGCTCTTGGGATCATGGAGGACCTGGATCCCAGCCTGTCTGCTGGGGGCCTCTCCGTCACCCCGTCTTTCTCTCCATCCTGTAACTGTGAACGGCAAGACGTACAGCTCCTCTCCTCAGCTGGGTTAGTGAAGTCCTGGATCTTTTCATCACTATTATCACATACGTATTCCAATCAGTTTCTCCCTGTACTCCATCTTTGTCTAGGTACTGCTCAAAGAGTATTGGTAGAAAGATTTTTGCCTTGCTGTTGTGAATGTCCTCCTCCAGGACTAGAGAGAAAGGACCAACAAGTACAGGCTCCATTCATCCTGTTGGTCAGAAAAGCAATCTTTTCACGGATGCTTCTCTCTCCTTCACCATCTTCATCTCTCTCTGCCCAGACCTGGCTTCACCAGCCAGCTGACCCCGATTTCTCCCTCCTCTCTCCCCTTCCATCACATTTCGCCTCACAGAGCCTCCCATGCTCCCGACAGGTAGGTGTGGGGTGTATGTGTATGCTCAAGTGTTGATGGGGTAAGGAGGACATTAAATTCAATAAAGACTATGTTGATGAACTCATGAAGGTACAACCCCACCCAACCGTCATCAAGCCATAAAGGAAAACTCATGAGCCTAGAGAAATGCCCAGTCGAGTCCAGAACTAACTAGACAGACTCTGACCCTTTCGTGGGATGCTTATGAGGACTAACGGGAAGTACTGCCTAGTCTTCCACCACAATCCACAAGAATACTGCTGTAATCAGAATTCTCAGATGGCAAAAATGGCTAGTCTGGGTTTCACCTCTATAACTGTTGGGCTAAGGGACATCTGGATGATGCCCTGGAATGGTGCCCATTGGTGACAGCTACCATGCCAAAGCTAGGACACTGGCAGTCACACAGTGACAAAACACTATTGAGAATGAAGGCAGAGCGAATGCATATGGTGAGCAGTTCACAGAGCAAAGAGAGGTGACTTGGGCCAGACGTGGTGGTACATGCCTCTAACCCTAGTACTTGGGAGGCTGAGGGAGGGGGATTAGGAGTTTGAAGACAGCCTAGGTTATATAGCTACTTCCAGCCCAGTCTGGGCTACATAGCTCTTTATTCTAAAAACAAAGTGACTATACATGAAGGAACCTTTGGTACTATCGCAAGGGATTAAAAACTCGAGAATCCCCCATCTGGTGGGTCACCCTCTTGTAGCATCAATGACTGCACCAGAAAGAAGCCCAGCAGGATCTGCAGAGACTCCTGAGTGGCGTTTCTTCCCAGTCCTCAGATATCATCTTGCCCTCAAATAGCTACTGCCCTGAGTGGTGATGCCGTCCCATAATCTGAGCTCTCTTGACCTCTGTGTGGCAGGAGTGTTATTTTCCAGCTTCCCCCAGCCTTAGGCTCTGGGTCTCTCTCACTATCCTGTTTGCTGGGTAGCAGACAGTGCTCAGCATTTTAAGATCCCATAGGCCAAAGTAGAAGGCCATGGTTGTGTCTGATTTCCAAGCCCAAACATCATGTGACTTCTTGTAACACTTAACTCTTGGATCCTGGAGCCTTGGTGAGAGAGGAAGTCCTTCAGACTATGGGAAGGAGCCATGAAGGGAGAGAGAGGAACTAAACTTCCCAAGAAGCTAGGAGCACACAAAGCATTTTAGGCTTGCTACTGGTCCTGCTTTCAATTCTGTGAGAGAACTAGTCTCCGTTTTACAAATAAGGTCTGAGGGTCAGGGTAAAGTGACTTCTCATGATCCCAAGGCTATCCTGTGACAGTAATCATAGTCAACCCCAGTCTTTCTATGATCAAAGCCAGTCCCTTGTCCACTGTATCATGCCATCACTTAAGCAAGCTACCCAAAACAGGGATGTGGACTTTTCCCATGGCCTCTAGACCTGGGCCAGAGCCACCGTGGCTCTTTGCAAGAGTCAATAGCCTCTTAGGGGCCAAGGGATCTCACTCTGACATGGACGTTTTCTTGGAGGTGTCTTTAGTGAAGGACCATGCAAAGCTCTGGTCCTGATCCACCAGGATGGAGGATGATGATGGTGTCTCATTATCGCCCATGCTATTGGGGTCCCTGGGCAGATGGACTAGCATTAGGGTGAAGAGATGCCTGCCCAGCAGGGCTCCTCCTGGGGCTGCTAAGTAAGTGAGGGTGTGAGTTCTCGAGCCCACTTCCCAGGTTTTCTCTCAGCACAGCCCAGTCATGCAGGAGCATGCAGGGGGGGCTTCCATTGGGGTCCTGCCATGCAGCATGGATGGCTGAATGGAGACGGATCATGAGGTTGAAAGGGACCTCTATGTCATCGGGCCTGTGGGCTCACCTACCTGGAGAGACTCCCCACTCTGGAAGCCTTACCTTACAGAGGGACATTCACACTGAAGCAAACTTGAAAAGAGAGAACACGTACACAAAGAGAAGTTTACTCGACCGGCATTTCTCTCATTGCCGTCGGCATTCACGGAGGACAGCTAGGACTCTGGGGAGGCAGCTCTCTCCCTCTTAACTGGCTTGTTCCCATTCCAGTGCCGAAGCCCCGGGAGCCTGTGCTCTCAGAGTCTAATGCTTTGGGGTGCACCAAATGGGGACCAGAAGTGAGCTGACTAGCCCCACAATCTACAGTGTCGGCCATACCAAATACATCTCTTCCCCCGTCCAGTCCCCCCAAAAGATAAGCCTACCAGGAGCACAAAAGCGAAGTGAGAGAGACTTATTAGTGATTAGACAGGGCCACCATCTTGGAAGGAAGCCTCCAAAGAGACAACGTGTTCATGCTTGGCTATTATCACTAGTATAAGAAGCTTTGCTGGCTTTTGTTGATTTGAGTACATGTCCATAGAGCTTTTCGGTTTGGTGTTGATGGCATATCGTTTGTATAAAATCAATCTGGTGTACTGGTGCATAGAGCTGGAAGAGGAGGAACACACAGGGGGCAGGAGAAGGGAGGATTATATAGAAGTTGAGAAGGCACATGAGGAGAAACTTTCCATGCGGAAGCAGAGGCCACTGAATGGGGGCTGACACGAAGGGGTGACACCCTGGAGGCTGGAAACCTGGTGGCTCTCCTAACCTCTGGGGAATCAGAGCAAGGGTGACACAGGGAGGCGCAGGCGCCAGGGGCACGGGAATCTCAGCTTAGCAAACATATCAGGAAGGCAGAGCCCGCGGGGTCAGCAGCCAGCGGAGGGATGTGATGGAAACTGACCAGAGGCCAAATTCCAGCCTCCAATCTCAACCATCTCTTGGGTGCTATCTTCTGAGGCAGGAGGCTTCCTGTGGAGGGGGTGGGAGGGGAGTGAGGTCGGAAGCGGTTCTGATGTATCCCCAGCCCCTGTGGGTGTGAGCAGGCCCCGGTCTCCAGGTGAGGTGGCCACAGCAGAAGCGGGTTTGCCTGGTATGACGGGTTTGAGGAGACTTAAGCGTTCTGGAAACACAGAAGACTACATTGTGGCTATTCTCAAATCCTGGATGCTATGGCCACTCTTGGGCCCAAGAAAACTGATTCGTCCCTGAACCTACCAGGCAGGTCACCTGCCAGGTATCTCAGCTCTGGTGGCCAGTAAGGGAACTGAGGTAATGGCTACTGAGAAGGTTTCTAGGGAATGGTGGCATTCTGGTATGAGGCCAACAGGGTATAGCTGGAGAATGAGTGGCGTTAGTTCCAAAGAGAAGAAATCCAGGCTCTTTCGTGCACCCCAGCACTTGACCACACTTCTCTTAAGGTGTCTGGTATGGGGAGGGGGCGGGGGGAGCTTCTCTGAACCTGCCTCATTTGCCTGTTTAAGTTTGTGCCCAGTGTCTCTTTGTGCTCGCAACACCCACAAGGCTGGTGTTGTCTGCTCATAGATTTTATCTTTTCCTTCACACAGTACCTATCCCTTCGTGTGACATCTGCCTGTAAGACAGGAGCCAAGAACTTCACAGCGTCCTGGTGGACAGTCCCTCGTATTCCTCGCTTCTTCTCAGTGTGGAACTGGCTTTCCTTCAGCTGTCAAAACCTTGCCTGCCTGAGCTCTCAGATGACATGTCCTCAACTTACAAGACACCCAAGCCAAAGAAAGCCCATCTTGTGATGGAACCTCCGACCCTTGAGTAGGAGGAGGACTCTGTGGCAATGTGCTGCAGCATCTCTCTTCCCAGTGACTTATGGGTGACTGCATTTGCCTAAGGCTGCGCTCACACAAAGCTGCGCTCACAGCTGGCCTGCTCCCCGCAGCTGCCTGGTCTAGGCAGACACCCCTATGCTCATCGGCTACACGAGGATGGTGGCTCATGAAAACCCGTTTGAGTTCCCACCCTGGGCCTGCGAGGTTTTCCCAGCTGATACATGGAATGGTTTTAATTTAATTCAGCATCTTCTTCTGCTAGACTGGCGCCACAGGTCGCACAGACTAACACTGTTTTCCATGTCGCTGGAACGAGCTTTAGCATCTCTCTTCCTCCCTCTCCTTTCTTTTCACTCATAAATTTGATGTTTAGGAGAGACACCTCAGATCTCAAGGAGAGAAATTTGATCAAATATTTAAACATCTTGATCAAGTTCCTGAATGCCTGGGACTGGTAACTCTGAACGACCCACAGGATTCTGCCAAAGTATAACCAGAAACACTTCTTGCACAATCTTATTTCCTCCCCATCTTCTTCATCCCTGGTGTCCTGATTTTTCTCGTCTCAGGTAAAACAAACCAGCCTAATGAACCTTCTTCCTTGGCTCTCCAGCATGGTAGTCTGGGTCACAGTGGGAACCCGTACACAGACAGTTTCCATGGAAATGGTGAGAACAGCTTTAGGAAACTAAGATGAATGTTGGAAGTCCTACACAGCCCAGTCCTTTCTTTTGGACATACTCTCACAGGGAAAGAAAGCCACCAGGAGCCCACGTGAGTTCCCCAGCACAGGAATCAAGCAGGGCCCCATTTCTAGTCCCAGGGGGAGGTTTCCCAGAGGCTGAAGTAAGGGAAGTCCTTGTGTCCTGTGCACTGGGGTTCAGGGGAATGTGGAATCCCATCTGATCCCAGACCCAGGGGAGTACTTCCTCTTTCTGGTTCCTGGGGACTCCTTACCTATGGGAACGGCTTCACACCTGCATAGGGACAACCTGAAGGGGCTCTCCACCTGCCTGAGCCCAGGTGAAACCTGCTCATTGGTGGAGCGGGACACATGGTAGCCTACCCCCATGTGTCCCCCACTCTTCCCCCCTTTCCCCAGATCCCCGGCCCACAGTCACCTCACACTGCTCTTCATGGCCTTCCAGTCATTCTGTTCTTGCCCTGGGGGTTGGGGCAGCCACTGATCAAGGTGTGGTTCCTCTCGGAACGTCTTGTGATAGGACCCATGGAAGCCACGCAAGGACAAGAATACTGAGAACGCATCCCAGTCTAAAGACTGGAAACCCAGCATGGACGTCCTGGACTGATGGGGCTTTAAGAGCTGCTTTAGGAACTTGAATTTCTCACCACTGCTTAAAGCCCAGAGCCTCCCTCGGATTTGAGTAAATATTCCTAGGAAAGGTCTGTGGTCACTTCTTTTCACTCCATCATCTATGAGACCCCAGGGAGAGCCTGGTCTCAGTGACTCCATTCATGAAAACACCCTTTGTGAATTGCGGCTCGCGTTCTCCCTCCTTTCCTTCCTTCTAGGAGTTTCTCTACAACACCAGCTTCCCTTGCTCGCTCACACCAGCCTTTGCTCCCCTTCACAGGCCCAGGGGACTATGGACTCCTTTGGGGCCTCTTCACCATGCACTCTCTTGAGAGGCTGTGCCTGTTCCTCATCCTGCCTTTCTGGGTCTGGTGATCCTCCCTGAGTCTGGTTGAAAGTGGCTCATTGACACTTAGTGTCTCAGCATAAGTTCAAGCCATTCTGCGGATGGCAATGATATCTGACTGGCCCCTGGTCTTCTCTGGGTTCTTGTTCGCTGGGCCTGAACTGGTATAGTTCTGCTCCTCATTTCTCTAGGGATTAAGTTAGATTACATGGAAATTATAATTCACCCCTCAGGCTTGAGTCTTCCGTTTCTTCTCAGCCTCTGGTGACCCGCTCCACACATTCTCTCAGGTATCCAGTTACTCTTGTCCTTTGGGACTACTTCTAGCAGCCCCAGGCCGAGCTGTCAGGCAGGCTGGCACATGCAGGGAGCTCTGTCAGCCCTAACAGCCAGAACCTCCAACCTTCCCTATGTACGAAACCCACAGCATGGGCTTGGCATGTGGTGGGCTGGGGTTGGGGGGTGAGCTGTGGTGAGATGGGATAAAGTGGAGGAGAGGGTCACAGCGAGAAGTGGACCCCAAACCTGGCCTGTCCCAAGCTGTGTGTCTCTCAAGGATCACATGGACCAAGGCAGAAAGCGAAGTAGGAATGGTAGCAAGCCTTAGCACTACATCATGTCAGCCTGTCACTTCTGACCCTGTCTGTGGTCTGGAGCATACGCATCACCTGGCAACCACCTTCCAGAATATTCTAAGATTAATTCCTCTCTGGGGACCCACAGAACACTTGAGGGTCTTTTCTGTCCTTGTAGCTGGGGAAGACGGTCTCCTCTGACAGAACATGGTGACCCATGGCTGGTTGATGATCTCAGGTCTTCTTCTAGCCTCTCAGGACTAGGATCTTGTCTAAGAAAGCCTCCCATTCAGCTCCCAGGTGCTTGAAGCTGGCTGCCCAGATTCTCAGTCGGAAGGACTCACTACCTCAGGACATACTGGGACCAAGATACCTCTCCCTTGGGATTAGGTTGCCTGCTCTTTGAGCACTTCTGCAGTAGGTCAGCCTGCAGGACATGGCCTGTGGTTCCCAGCCAAGCCTTTACTGTAGTCCTCTGTCCATCTTCTGAGTGTCACATCCCTTCGCTCTCCACCCCTCCCCTCTGCTTGGTCCTGCACATGGAGGGCAGCTCAGGCTATGTCTTGGGGCAGGTGGAAGGCAGGAACATGTGAGAGAGAGGACTGTGATAGACCCAGGACGTAGGCTACCCTCCCTGCGGGACTTTGGGTCCGCCTTTCTTGCAACAGTCACCGAATCTCACTTCACACTCTGCCACAGAAGGACCATAACAAGCATTTAAGCTAATATTTTCCTTTACATGGCTGCATTCAAAGTACAACCCCATTTCTCGCTCGAAACACCTCATCATCTCTATGTCATGTGGAAAACTAGCATCATTGTAACTGATCAAAATAAACAAATGAAGCTTGAGGCAACAAGAAGAGGGTGCCGCAGGTGCCCTAGTTTTGACAGTCAATGTCTAGGGCCTCGGACTCTCTTTGGGGAGACCCCTCCCTGAGCTTTCAGCCATACCCCAGGCTGCTCTTGGCCCACATGGACTGGTACACAAGTGCCGGCTGACCACGGAGGGGAAGGGCTGGGAGCCCCACTTACAATTCTCGGCTTGAAGGGGGGCTTGACTTTCTTCTGCTCCAGCAGGACCCAGTCGATCTCCTTGAAGAATGGGTGTTGCTTGATGGCGTCTTCCCCGTTCTGGGCCGCCACACAGCCCAGGCGCTTGTGGGGGTTCTTGGTCATGAACTGTGGGAGGAAGGCACGAGAGAATTATTGATGGACATTCCCGGGCATGGGTCATGAGGGAGTATCTTCCGCATCACTCCCCACATCTGGGTTTGCACACCAGGGGCCTCACTCTCGGTGTGGTCTACTCTTGAATATGATGGTAGCACGTGCCAGACAGCATTCTGAACATCGGACCGATATGGATTCATCTCATGAGGTCCTATGGCTATTTCTACTTGATAAGGGAGGAACTTAAGGCACGGAGAGATTAATAAACTGAGCTAAAGATGCACAGCTATCAAGGTACCAAGTTGAGATTAGGACCTAACTCCTTTTCTTGGATTGCATCAGATGTTCAAGTCTTTACAGCAGAGACTGAGAGCTGGTAAGTCACTCACAGCAAGGAGGTATGGAAAAATGACTGGGTATGCAAACGTATGCAAACATATGCAAATAGTCAAGGGTACCGCCCATCTCTTTCCTTTCCCAACCCTTCTCAGGTGCTTTAGTTTGAATTTGCAGTTGCCACACACAAAAATGCCCATGTAGGGGCCAGCAAGATGGCCAGTGAATAAAGGCGCTTGCTTTTACCAAACCTGACAATCTGAGCTGGATCATTGGGACCCACGTGGTGTAGAGAGAAGCAAAGCCCGAAAATGGTTCTCTGACCTCTACATATACAGCATGGCACACATGTGCATGGGCCTGTACATACATACACACACACACACACACACACACACACACACACACACACACACACTTTTTAAAAACGCCCATGTAAGTTAAAGATAAAAATCATCACTTTTCAGTGTTCATAAGCGCACAGTGACAGGCTTCCATGTTCTGCATGATGAGCTCATTTCTCCCAAACTAGTCCGTCCTGGGAATAAACATAACTTCAGCCAAATAGCTGAAAACCAGTATAAAATTTTTTTGCTGACAGGCACCAAAAATAAAGGTCGGTGTGTGTGTAGGATGCGTGTGCTAGAGATCAAGAACAATGTTTTATAGGGCAAAGGTCAGTGACAGAGGAACCCGAGATGACAGACTGTGGTGGAATTGCAAGGCTCACCAGCAAGTGAGAGCTTCTTAAATGGGAAAGGGCTAGGGCTAGAGGCTAGGGTCCTACCATGTCCCTCTGGTGACCTCGAACCCAAACCACATGGGCACAAACTGGACTCTTTCTCAGACAGGAAGCCACAGAGAAGATGGGGAGAAGTGCTGAGAGGCCTCAACTCTGTGGAGGACTCATGAACTTCCTCTCCTTCACCTACGTGCCCAGAAAGTCACTCCTGCTCGATGACCTCAGCTGTCCCACACTGGCCTATACTTTTGTTTGGCACACCGTGACATCTCAGTTGAGTCCTGCCTACTCTCCCCTTGCAGTGCCTTAGCATTCTCTAAGACGCTATCAAGATGCCCATCCCTCCGCAGCCAGCTGGAGCACCAAGTTTCTTGTCATCGATCTAAATTATAAGCTGCCTAAAGGTCCCTTTCCCCTAATGAGCTCTGTGACACATTCACCTAGTACAGGCTCCGTTCTTGCCTCCTACAGGGTGCTCAGTCACTTTGAAGGTTGAGTAGGAGGCTGACAGCTGAGTCTTAGGGAATGGCATGGAGTACAAGCCTCGTTAAGATGGCTGCTTACTGTTGAAAGCCTTGTTCTCCGCTTTATGATACAAATGGCCTTCTCTAGATCCCGAACCCCCTCCACATGAGTAACCTCCTTCAAAGACATAGCTCGAAGGGCAGAGTCTTAGAAAATGTGGGCTAGAAACATTGAGTGACAACCTACGGGGATGGGGGTTCCAAAGAAAAGTAGAGAACTCCTCTCTTTCATAGACTGCCCCACCTTCCTCTTCTGGCAGAGGAAAGATATGCCTCAGGATGAGGCCCTGGGGTAACTCCTTGGGCCAGAGCTCTCCTGTCAGACATTAAGCAGTTAGCACAGCATGACCTCTAAAACCCCTGAGTCTCTACAGGTCAAGGGTTTTCTTTTCTTTTTTTTTTTTTTCAAATTTTATTTTTTAACTTTCAAATTATGTGTAGGTATATAAATGACATGTAGGTATATATGTGTGGGGATGTGCAGGTGTGAATACAGCCTAGAAAGTTCAGAAGAAAGCATCAATCTCCTGGGGCTAGAATTACTAGCACAACGTGGGTGCCCAGAATCAAACCGGATCCTCTGTAACAGCAGTACCTCTCCAGCCCCAAGTGTCAACAGTTTTCCTACTCAATGCTACTGACATTCTTTGCTGTGGGGCTTTCCCGTGAACTGTAGGCTGTTCCGCAGCATCTCGGATACATCTCAGTCTATCTTTACACATCAGCACCCACCATGTTCCCCCGATTGTGTCAACTCCAGTATCTCCAGACATTGCTGGATATGTGTCTAGAGGGAGGGTGTCAAAACCACGGTGCTGTTTGGGCCATCCAAAGAGAGAGGGAGAGAGGAAGGGAGGGAGAGGGAGGGAGGGAGAGAGGGAGGGAGGGAGGGACCATACACTTGGCTGCTATGTGGCCAGAGGACTCTCAGAAGGGGGCTGAGCTGGTGTCTGCCAGGCACAGTCCTATTCTCTCCAGGGCTGGAGATCAGCTGCCTGGGGCCAGGTGGGGATCTAAGAATTAGAGCAGAAGACTCCCATCTCCACCCTAGCTAATCACTCCAGGATGGTCCTTGGTGGGGGAACCCACCCAACAGCTGCCCCAAGGGCTTTTCTAAGTGCGGAGACAGGAAGACCTAGCATTCCGTGGAGGAAGCCATAGCCCCTTCTTCGAGAATGGGATGATGTATGTAGGGGCCTTCTAAGTTCTGTTCCGACAACGAAAGGTAAAGCAGTGAGAATCTGAGTCTATATCTTCTTGGTTTACACCTAGGGAAATTCTGGAAGGTTGTATAAAACTCCATACCCGAGTCACCCATGTGGTACAGAGTGTGGGGGACAGGCAGATGGAAATGGGGGGCAAAATAAAGGCCACTGACAGCATCCCATGTTGCACTTTTGGCATTTTAAAGGACTCATTGTGTGTTTCAGTTATTCAAATAATTGAGAGCACAGGGCTGGGGAGGGACGGAGCAGAGGCAGAGCCCAGGGCTGGGTAGTGGCTTTGTTCTACTCATAAAATAACCGAACAGGGGTCAGTGAGAAACCCCGGCAAGGAAACACCAAGGGGATGGATGGATCAAAGTGTGGTACCCAGGGGGACCCTTACAGGCTTTGCTTTGGCCTACACCACCTTCTTCTTCTTCCTCCTCCTCCTTCTTTCTGAGACAAGGTTTCTCTATATAACAGTCCTGGCTGTCCTGGAACTCACTCTGTAGACCAGGCTGACCTCGAACTCACAGAGATCCGCCTGCCTCTGCCTCCCGAGTGCTGGGATTAAGGGCAGCCTGTGCCACCACCGCCGCCGGGCTGCACATTCTTCTTAAAGGAAAGGGTTCAGATCAGTTCACATGGAGAGCGGTGCTACAAGCTGGTTTCTAGCTCTCTCTTGGAAAGGCAGGTCCGATAAAGGAAGTCCTCACTGCTACAGGCCTGTGCTGGGCTGGAGGCAGGGAGTGGACACTCCCCAGACAGGTGTGGCTCTCAAGCAAACTCCAAGTCACCTGCCACATCACCTTCTTGTATATCAAAGGCACTTCATCTTGCAAACTGGGGCAAAGAGAACAACACAGAGGTCTAGGAGCAGTCACCTTCCAGGTGGCAATAGACACTGTAGGCAGCACCCAGGATCCCCCAGGAGTTGCTTGCAGCTCCCAGGGGTATCTGTGAGAGAAACTGACAACATCCCTGCCCTGCTGGAGAGTTTCCATTCTTGTGGGAGGAAACAGACTACAGATAGATATTTTTTTTTGGGGGGGGGGGGGAAGCATACTTTTATTTTAATGAGAATCAAGTCACATTTCATCTTTAAGCAGATCCTTGAGCCAAAGGAGTAAGACGGGTGAGGTTCAAGCCCCCCCCCCCCCCATCACTCCCATTGTAGGTACCATGTCTTATGCAATCCTCTAGCTGCACTGAACAGCATTGTAGAAGAGATTCAGTTATCCAGACCTGTTTTCCCAGTGCTGGGATCCAGCACAGGGTGTCTTCTTCAACACATGCTACATTTCTAAATTGCAATCTTGATATTGCAATTTTGCTTTTGAGACTTTTAATCCTGGAGCTCAGACCAACCTCTGATTCAACAGCAGCTGTCTAGCTGCAAATTTCCCAGATTGCTGGGATTACACTAACAAACTACCAGGTGTCTGGCTAAGGATATCAAATCTAAAGTCTGTTTTTCATCCCATCCTTGAGCCAGTGAGTGGCAGATCTCCTTGGACGAATATTTGGTTACCTTATACTAGAGGTCAAATACTAAAGTACGTACAACCATATTAACTATTTCTTGCAATTACTATGTTCACCCAGATATATAATTTTTTTAATTAATTAATTTACTTATGGGGTGGGGGGCGGTGAGTGTGGCCCATGAATGCTATGGTGCGCATGTGGAGGTCACAGAACAACTTTCAGGAAGGAGTTAGTGTGGTGGTATTGTGTTCCCCAAAATATTGTGCACACTAATAAACTTATCTGGGGTCAGAGACAGAACAGCCACAATATTAAACATAGAAGATAGGCAGTGGTGGTACACGCCTTTAATCCTAGCATTCCAGAGGCAGAAATCCATGTGTTCAAGGATACAGACAAGCATGGTGATTCACGCCTTTAATCCCAGAAAGTGGTGGTAGAAAGCAGAAAGGTATATAAGGCGTGAGGACCAGAAACTAGCAGCTTTTAGCTGGTTAAGCTTCAGGCTTTTGAGCAGCAGTTCAGCTGAGAGCCATTGGGATGAGGACACAGGAGCTTCCAGTCTGAGGAAACAGGACCAGCTGAGGAACTGGCGAGGTGAGGTAGCTGTGGCTTGTTCTGTCTCTCTGATCTTCCAGTATTCACCCTAATAACTGGCCTCAGGTTTGATTTTATTAAGAACTGTTAAGATTCCTGCTACAAGTTAATTCTTCCCTTCCACTGGGATGAAGCAGGATCTCTTGTTTGTGACATGCTGTGTGCTCCAGGCTGGCTGGCCTGTGAGCTCCTGGCTGTTTGCAGCTTTCAGCTCACTGTGGCAATGTGAGGACAGTAGATTTGCATCACTGCATGGGGCTATTTAAATGGCTTCTGTGGACTGAACTCACATCATCATCCTTGGACCCCAAGTGCTTTTACCTGCTAAATGCTCTCACTGATGCTGTGCGTTGTTTTTGAGACAAGGCCTCATGTAGTCCAGGCTGGCCTCTACCTCACTATGTAGCTGAAAAACAGCCTTGAATTCTTTTGTTCTCCTCCCTCAACTTCCCCAGGGCAGGTATGACAAGCATGTGCTACTCTGACTAAATTACGCACTGCTGGGGGATTGAACCCAGGGCTTCATGCATGCTAGGCGAGCACTCTATAGCTGAGCTGCATTCCGAGTCCTCCACAGTTTATTGGAAGACACAAAATGCTATGAGGATGAATGAAGGAGTTTTCAGGAAGTTTCCACTTTTTAAAGGTGTGAGGATAGGGCAGAGCAAGCCTCCCACACAGCAGGCACTCGTCCAGTGAGAGGCAGAAGAGGCAGCAAAGGGGACAGAGAAGAGAGGCTGCCCAGGGTAAATGCCACCGAGAAACCACAAAAAGGGCTTTAAGGAAGGGACTCAGCTAAGCAGGCAGTCTTCAAACATGGGAGCCATGGAAGGCAGAGGAACAGAGAGGAGTGAGGCAGGGGAAGGTGTGTGACTCCAGACTCCTGCAAAACGCTTGTAAGTCTAAACATGTCACGACTTCTATTGGTTACGACAAGTGCTGCGAATTCCCTATCTGTCCTAGAGACAGCCAACCTTCTTCATCAAATCTAGAGAATAAAGTGAAGACTGTGAGTCCAGGGCCCTTGAACACGGCTGGTTTTGTGGACGTGGCTGTTCAACTTCTAAACTCTGAGCTCTGGGGTTTTCTGAAGGGGAACAGAAGGCAGGTCGGGAAGCCAAGGCTCCTGGGCTGTCACATGGCTCTGCCTTGGCCCGACACTGTGATCTTGGGCAAACTGACTGGTGAGCACACACAGACACACACACACACACACACACACACACACATACACACACACAGAGACAGACAGACAGACAGACAGACAGACAGAGAGACAGACAGACACAGAGAGAGAGAGAGAGAGACAGACAGACAGACAGACAGACAGACAGACACACACACACACACACACACACACACACACACACACACCCCAGAGGGGGGTAGGAGAGGAAGAGGTGGGGAGAACACCCATAGGGAGCAGAGCCACAGGTGAGAAACAGTGAGTGACTCACAGCTTTCAGGATGCTGACGGCCTCCTTGCTGAGCCAGACAGGGTAGAGCACATCATCGTGAAGGATGGATTCAAACAAGTCGTCCTCATTGTCGGCTTCAAAGGGGGGCTGCCCAGCCATCATCTCATACATCAGCACCCCCAGGGCCCACCAGTCCACCGAGGGACCGTACTCCAACTCCTGCAGGATCTGTTCAGGAAACAGGTAGTGTCAGCCAGGGTCATTTAAGAGCCTCACCCCAAGCAACACCCCTGCCACCAACTCTCATGGGAAGGTCTGCACCTTCGCATCCACATCTTTGCTTCCGACTTATTCCACCACAGAGCAGAGCTGTGTTTTCTGAGAGGGAGGCCTAACCTCAGCATCTCCAGGGAGGACTGAATGTGGGAAGCCAACAATCCCCTCTCCACAGTCAGCATCTACCATCTAACCTCTGGTGGAAACAAAAGTCGGTTCCTTTGTTTGAATGCCAGCTAAAGCTCCCGAGTTGCACTTAGGGCCACTTTCAAAAGGAGAGAGCACAGTTTGACACTGAACTCCAGGTTAGGGAGCAGGATGTGAACTTCAAAAGGCAATGCTGAGAGGGACCTTCAGCAAGCTCAGGTCCCTGTTGTCACACACAGCTGGAGGGGAGGGCAGGGCAGGTAGATGCTGACTGCCCAAATGGGAAGGAGACCAGAATCTTTTTTCTTTTTCTTTATTCCCCCTTGAGCTAGAGTCTTACTTTGTAGCCCTGGCTAGCCTGGAACTCACTCTGTAGACTGGGCTGGCCTCGAACTCACAGAGATCTGCCTGCCTCTGCCTCTTGGGTGCTGGGATTAAAGGCGTGCGTCACCATGCTTGGCTTGAACCAGAAAGCTGTTATTCCTTAAGTGGTGACAACACGAAGCTTACCTGAGCCTTGTACTCCAGGGAAGGAAATAACAAAAAAGACATCTCCTGCAGCCCACCCGTTCTACCCAGAAAGGACCACTAAGCTCTTGTCTAAGACCGTAAAGACCCGTTTCCATCATTCCTCCTGGTTCCCTGAGTCTCATCAATGAACTTCTCATTTAGTGGACCCTGTAGATCCCAGGGCCTGTCCTTGGGCCAACCTCATGAATGAAAGTTATCCCCATGGGCAAAGTCCGAGTTCAATAAGTTCTATGACTGTCTTTGAATTTTGTCTTTGACAATGGCCACCCAGCCTTAGCAATGCTCCCTCCTCCCAGCCACTGCTTATCTGGCCAAATGGGTAGAGTCAGAGAAGTCACTTAGGATGAACCCATGGAGGACATGCTAACCAGCTTTCTGGAGCAGTCCCAAATTAAACAAAGAATTCAGTAGATGTATCTAAGGACCCTGAGTCCACGCATAGTCTAGGGATGAAGTCTTTGGGATGAAGGTGACTGTGAAAAGCTGCAGCTACCTCAACAGTATTTTATCTGTTTCCTCAGCACGTAGAGTCTCTTGATTCAGTGGTCACTGCAGGCTATCTGTAAACTCACAACTATAGGCTGCACTGGACCAGGGCCCCAGCCAAAGTGGGGTCTTCCCTCACCCTCCTAAGAGCTAGTGGTCAGCCTGGCTTACCAAGTCTCAGTGATGACACTGGTTTCTTGTCCTTCAAGGTCACACCTGTGCCATGTCTCCTCCAGAATGCCTTTTCAGATGTCCCTAGCATTCTCCTATCCTCTCATATCCTAAGGCCTTGCCTGTTCCTAAGGTTTGTGGGCACTTCCCTTATAGTATTTCAGTTTTAGTCATTTTTTTTCACAGCCAGCTTTCTCCCTGGAACATCTGGAAAGTACCAGAAAGTTATTCCCCACCATTTTTCAGAATCTGCTCTTGTGGCCAGCCCATTCATACACTCAAGACACAGCTACCACTTTACACCTACACTCAAGACACAGCTACCACTTCATACCTACACTCAAGACACAGATACCACTTCACACCTACACTCAAGACA
>CABHPP010170263.1:0-18354 GCA_902168425.1 Peromyscus attwateri | reverse complement strand
TATTATTGTGCTGCCTGCTGGCTTTGAAACAGGAACTGTAAACATTCAAATACGTCAAGGTGAGATCACCCACTTTCTCTCCTGATTCAACAGCAATTTTAGGTTTCCTAATATAGGTTCTAATTACTTTACACTTCCAGGCATAGACTGGCATGGGTCTTGGGCCATAAAAGGTGAGGAGAGAATTGAGAGATGAATCTGGGAGAGAAATACTATCTGGACAAGTCCTGCAGAGATCTCTAGGATGTACAGAGTGCATTCACTCATCCCCAAACTGACCAACACCTGCTATACATCAGAAAGACCAAATACCAAATACCGGAAGACCAGACCAAATGCCGGCTATATTCAGGAATGCCTGGATATAAGTATGGGGGAGGGGTTGTACCCCTTAACAAAGCAGTAAAACCCCCTCAGTAGAAATAATTGTTGACCTTGGCTCACAGGTCTAAGGCGGTGCACTTGACCCTTGTCTCTACATTAGCGTACGATTGGAATTTTCCATAATCAAAACTTAAAAGTATGAGCCCTACCCTTAAAGGCATGATGCTGAGAGAAAGATGCAACACAAAGAAGAAATATGCACACAGTGTGTGGTGGCATTTGTGTGAAGCCTGAGAAAACAAGTTGAAACAGCAGTTACAAGAGGAAGATCAAGAGCCGAGGAGATGGGGACGGCTCAGTTGGTCAAACGCTGTGCCATGTGAGCACGACGACGACCTGAATTTGATCCCTGGAACTCGCACCAGAAAAAGCTGGGTATGGGCACACTTGTAATCCAAGTACCGAGAAGGCAGAGGCAGGTAGATGGCACCGCCTCATTGGCCAACTGGTCCAGCTTAATCTGGGAGCTCCAGGTCAATGAAGAATCCTTGTATCAAAAAACAAGGTGGACAAGGCCTGAGGAATAACATTGGATGCCATTTCTGGCTACACACACACACACACACACACACACACACACACACACACACACACACCAGCCGCCGCTGCACATAATTCACATGCTCAAAAAGAAAAGGATAGAATCTCTCTTTTAGACAAAGTAAATCGAGATTTTTTTTTTTTTTTGAGCTAAGGGAACCAGGCACTTCTGGAGAGGATGGAGGTGTTCCTTGTACTCAGAGTATAGGCAGATACATACGGGTACAGGTATCTTTAGAATTCATCAAAATGGTATAGTCCGTGGACATGTTATTGTGAGACATTTTAGGACCTCACAGATCCCTTCCCTCATGAAGCATGCTGACATGGAGGTCTGCAAGGAACCTTGGGGATACTCAAACCCCTTATTTCACCGGAAGTGAGTAGAGAACCCTAGTAACTCGTTCAGGGTGGCGCAGACAGCAGGAGCTGGCACCGAGGGGTCTAGTGTCTCCTCCTTAGCCCACTGCCTGTGATATAGAAAGAATGTGTAACTCTGGAGTCTCATATTTGGGGGTGACTCTATTCTGGATATTTGGGTCCAGCTCAGTACCTCGAACCCAAGTCTCTCACGCTTCTCTGGGGGGGACTTCAAGCTCTGGAGATGGACTGCCATGGAATGAGGAGTGAGCTAGCTACAGTCTCCAGGAAAGATGTAGCTCACTCTGCGGGTTGTCTCAGTTGACAAGCGTCCTCTGTAGGGCTTGTCTCTATGCAAGGCAGAAGGTTTCATGCTTCACTGGCCCAGCCATTAGCAACCCCGACTCATCGGGACTCACATGCCTGAAAGACACTCTGTGTTCCATGGAAACCCTACAAGGTGGAGTATGTCTCCGAAATAAGAATCCAGAAAAACAAGGCTAGAAGATGGCTAGCGTGCCTGTGGTCAGGTCCGTTCCCTTTGACGAGATAAAGGTTGATGTGAAGTCATCATAGACGACAAACCTGAGGTACATTTGTCAAATCCCAAAATTCTACAGTCATACTTGAATATTACTCCCCTCCTCCGCCCCCGGGGACATTGTTTCTCTGTGAAATAGCCCTGGCTCTTCTGGAACTCACTTCGCAGACCAGGCTGGCCACGAACTCACAGAGATATGCCTGCCTCTGCCTCCCTGAGTGCTGGATCAAGGGTGTGCGCCACCACACCCAGCTAAATATTACCTTTAGGTTCCATCCAAGCCTGCCACTTGCTCCTTCTACATTCTCAGCACAAACAATAGGAGGAAACAGGGCATCTATACCCCATAAACAACAATAGATTTGGGGAGCTTCTTTCTGTCATGACTGACAATTCTCTGGAGATTCGAGGCCTGAACTTTGAGGTTGGTGCAGGCAGGGGACCCCATGAGCATGCACAGTTTGCCTATACACCTGTACCCTGCAGAGAGCGAAGCCTTAAAGGCTGCAGGACTGAGCCCCTCCTTGGGAAGGACCGAGGCTCTTTCTTATTTTCCTTTGTTACACCTGAGCCAGCCTCTAAGCATGTCTCTGCACTCCTGGCGACGGGACAACCCTTCAGGGCTCTCTGAAAGACAAAGGCAGGAGGACCCTGCTCCTTTAGCAAGGTGTCCCTGTCTGGAAGACAGAGGGAGGGCCATGGCCTGACAAGGCTCTTGGGATCATGGAGGACCTGGATCCCAGCCTGTCTGCTGGGGGCCTCTCCGTCACCCCGTCTTTCTCTCCATCCTGTAACTGTGAACGGCAAGACGTACAGCTCCTCTCCTCAGCTGGGTTAGTGAAGTCCTGGATCTTTTCATCACTATTATCACATACGTATTCCAATCAGTTTCTCCCTGTACTCCATCTTTGTCTAGGTACTGCTCATAGAGTATTGGTAGGAAGATTTTTGCCTTGCTGTTGTGAATGTCCTCCTCCAGGACCAGAGAGAAAGGACCAAGTACAGGCTCCATTCATCCTGTTGGTCAGAAAAGCAATCTTTTCACGGATGCTTCTCTCTCCTTCACTATCTTCATCTCTCTCTGCCCAGACCTGGCTTCACCAGCCAGCTGACCCCGATTTCTCCCTCCTCTCTCCCCTTCCATCACATTTCGCCTCACAGAGCCTCCCATGCTCCCGACAGGTAGGTGTGGGGTGTATGTGTATGCTCAAGTGTTGATGGGGTAAGGAGGACATTAAATTCAATAAAGACTATGTTGATGAACTCATGAAGGTACAACCCCACCCAACCGTCATCAAGCCATAAAGGAAAACTCATGAGCCTAGAGAAATGCCCAGTCGAGTCCAGAACTAACTAGACAGACTCTGACCCTTTTGTGGGATGCTTATGAGGACTAACGGGAAGTACTGCCTAGTCTTCCACCACAATCCACAAGAATACTGCTGTAATCAGAATTCTCAGATGGCAAAAATGGCTAGTCTGGGTTTCACCTCTATAACTGTTGGGCTAAGGGACATCTGGATGATGCCCTGGAATGGTGCCCATTGGTGACAGCTACCATGCCAAAGCTAGGACACTGGCAGTCACACAGTTGCATTCAGACAAAACACTATTGAGAACGAAGGCAGAGCGAATGCATGTGGTGAGCAGTTCACAGAGCAAAGAGAGGTGACTTGGGCCAGACGTGGTGGTACATGCCTCTAACCCTAGTACTTGGGAGGCTGAGGGAGGGGGATTAGGAGTTTGAAGACAGCCTAGGTTATATAGCTACTTCCAGCCCAGTCTGGGCTACATAGCTCTTTATTCTAAAAACAAAGTGACTATACATGAAGGAACCTTTGGTACTATCGCAAGGGATTAAAAACTCGAGAATCCCCCATCTGGTGGGTCACCCTCTTGTAGCATCAATGACTGCACCAGAAAGAAGCCCAGCAGGATCTGCAGAGACTCCTGAGTGGCGTTTCTTCCCAGTCCTCAGATATCATCTTGCCCTCAAATAGCTACTGCCCTGAGTGGTGATGCCGTCCCATAATCTGAGCTCTCTTGACCTCTGTGTGGCAGGAGTGTTATTTTCCAGCTTCCCCCAGCCTTAGGCTCCGGGTCTCTCTCACTATCCTGTTTGCTGGGTAGCAGACAGTGCTCAGCATTTTAAGATCCCCTAGGCCAAAGTAGAAGGCCATGGTTGTGTCTGATTTCCAAGCCCAAACATCATGTGACTTCTTGTAACACTTAACTCTTGGATCCTGGAGCCTTGGTGAGAGAGGAAGTCCTTCAGACTATGGGAAGGAGCCATGAAGGGAGAGAGAGGAACTAAACTTCCCAAGAAGCTAGGAGCACACAAAGCATTTTAGGCTTGCTACTGGTCCTGCTTTCAATTCTGTGAGAGAACTAGTCTCCGTTTTACAAATAAGGTCTGAGGGTCAGGGTAAAGTGACTTCTCATGATCCCAAGGCTATCCTGTGACAGTAATCATAGTCAACCCCAGTCTTTCTATGATCAAAGCCAGTCCCTTGTCCACTGTATCATGCCATCACTTAAGCAAGCTACCCAAAACAGGGATGTAGACTTTTCCCATGGCCTCTAGACCTGGGCCAGAGCCACCGTGGCTCTTTGCAAGAGTCAATAGCCTCTTAGGGGCCAAGGGATCTCACTCTGACATGGACGTTTTCTTGGAGGTGTCTTTAGTGAAGGACCATGCAAAGCTCTGGTCCTGATCCACCAGGATGGAGGATGATGATGGTGTCTCATTATCGCCCATGCTATTGGGGTCCCTGGGCAGATGGACTAGCATTAGGGTGAAGAGATGCCTGCCCAGCAGGGCTCCTCCTGGGGCTGCTAAGTAAGTGAGGGTGTGAGTTCTCGAGCCCACTTCCCAGGTTTTCTCTCAGCACAGCCCAGTCATGCAGGAGCATGCAGGGGGGGCTTCCATTGGGGTCCTGCCATGCAGCATGGATGGCTGAATGGAGACGGATCATGAGGTTGAAAGGGACCTCTATGTCATCGGGCCTGTGGGCTCACCTACCTGGAGAGACTCCCCACTCTGGAAGCCTTACCTTACAGAGGGACATTCACACTGAAGCAAACTTGAAAAGAGAGAACACGTACACAAAGAGAAGTTTACTCGGCCGGCATTTCTCTCATTGCCGTCGGCATTCACGGAGGACAGCTAGGACTCTGGGGAGGCAGCTCTCTCCCTCTTAACTGGCTTGTTCCCATTCCAGTGCCGAAGCCCCGGGAGCCTGTGCTCTCAGAGTCTAATGCTTTGGGGTGCACCAAATGGGGACCAGAAGTGAGCTGACTAGCCCCACAATCTGCAGTGTCGGCCATACCAAATACATCTCTTCCCCCGTCCAGTCCCCCCAAAAGATAAGCCTACCAGGAGCACAAAAGCGAAGTGAGAGAGACTTATTAGTGATTAGACAGGGCCACCATCTTGGAAGGAAGCCTCCAAAGAGACAACGTGTTCACGCTTGGCTATTATCACTAGTATAAGAAGCTTTGCTGGCTTTTGTTGATTTGAGTACATGTCCATCGAGCTTTTCGGTTTGGTGTTGATGGCATATCGTTTGTATAAAATCAGTTTGGTGTACGGGTGCATAGAGCTGGAAGAGGAGGAACACACAGGGGGCAGGAGAAGGGAGGATTATATAGAAGTTGAGAAGGCACATGAGGAGAAACTTTCCATGCGGAAGCAGAGGCCACTGAATGGGGGCTGACACGAAGGGGTGACACCCTGGAGGCTGGAAACCTGGTGGCTCTCCTAACCTCTGGGGAATCAGAGCAAGGGTGACACAGGGAGGCGCAGGCGCCAGGGGCATGGGAATCTCAGCTTAGCAAACATATCAGGAAGGCAGAGCCCGCGGGGTCAGCAGCCAGCGGAGGGATGTGATGGAAACTGACCAGAGGCCAAATTCCAGCCTCCAATCTCAACCATCTCTTGGGTGCTATCTTCTGAGGCAGGAGGCTTCCTGTGGAGGGGGTGGGAGGGGAGTGAGGTCGGAAGCGGTTCTGATGTATCCCCAGCCCCTGTGGGTGTGAGCAGGCCCCGGTCTCCAGGTGAGGTGGCCACAGCAGAAGCGGGTTTGCCTGGTATGACGGGTTTGAGGAGACTTAAGCGTTCTGGAAACACAGAAGACTACATTGTGGCTATTCTCAAATCCTGGATGCTATGGCCACTCTTGGGCCCAAGAAAACTGATTCGTCCCTGAACCCACCAGGCAGGTCACCTGCCAGGTAACTCAGCTCTGGTGGCCAGTAAGGGAACTGAGGTAATGGCTACTGAGAAGGTTTCTAGGGAATGGTGGCATTCTGGTATGAGGCCAACAGGGTATAGCTGGAGAATGAGTGGCGTTAGTTCCAAAGAGAAGAAATCCAGGCTCTTTCGTGCACCCCAGCACTTGACCACACTTCTCTTAAGGTGTCTGGTATGGGGAGGGGGCGGGGGGAGCTTCTCTGAACCTGCCTCATTTGCCTGTTTAAGTTTGTGCCCAGTGTCTCTTTGTGCTCGCAACACCCACAAGGCTGGTGTTGTCTGCTCATAGATTTTATCTTTTCCTTCACACAGTACCTATCCCTTCGTGTGACATCTGCCTGTAAGACAGGAGCCAAGAACTTCACAGCGTCCTGGTGGACAGTCCCTCGTATTCCTCGCTTCTTCTCAGTGTGGAACTGGCTTTCCTTCAGCTGTCAAAACCTTGCCTGCCTGAGCTCTCAGATGACATGTCCTCAACTTACAAGACACCCAAGCCAAAGAAAGCCCGTCTTGTGATGGAACCTCCGACCCTTGAGTAGAAGGAGGACTCTGTGGCAATGTGCTGCAGCATCTCTCTTCCCAGTGACTTATGGGTGACTGCATTTGCCTAAGGCTGCGCTCGCACAAAGCTGCGCTCACAGCTGGCCTGCTCCCCGCAGCTGCCTGGTCTAGGCAGACACCCCTATGCTCATCGGCTACACGAGGATGGTGGCTCATGAAAACCCGTTTGAGTTCCCACCCTGGGCCTGCGAGGTTTTCCCAGCTGATACATGGAATGGTTTTAATTTAATTCAGCATCTTCTTCTGCTAGACTGGCGCCACAGGTCGCACAGACTAACACTGTTTTCCATGTCGCTGGAACGAGCTTTAGCATCTCTCTTCCTCCCTCTCCTTTCTTTTCACTCATAAATTTGATGTTTAGGAGAGACACCTCAGATCTCAAGGAGAGAAATTTGATCAAATATTTAAACATCTTGATCAAGTTCCTGAATGCCTGGGACTGGTAACTCTGAACGACCCACAGGATTCTGCCAAAGTATAACCAGAAACACTTCTTGCACAATCTTATTTCCTCTCCATCTTCTTCATCCCTGGTGTCCTGATTTTTCTCGTCTCAGGTAAAACAAACCAGCCTAATGAACCTTCTTCCTTGGCTCTCCAGCATGGTAGTCTGGGTCACAGTGGGAACCCATACACAGACAGTTTCCATGGAAATGGTGAGAACAGCTTTAGGAAACTAAGATGAATGTTGGAAGTCCTGCACAGCCCAGTCCTTTCTTTTGGACATACTCGCACAGGGAAAGAAAGCCACCAGGAGCCCATGTGAGTTCCCCAGCACAGGAATCAAGCAGGGCCCCATTTCTAGTCCCAGGGGGAGGTTTCCCAGAGGCTGAAGTAAGGGAAGTCCTTGTCTCCTGTGCACTGGGGTTCAGGGGAATGTGGAATCCCATCTGATCCCAGACCCAGGGGAGTACTTCCTCTTTCTGGTTCTTGGGGACTCCTTACCTATGGGAACGGCTTCACACCTGCGTAGGGACAACCTGAAGGGGCTCTCCGCCTGCCTGAGCCCAGGTGAAACTTGCTCATTGGTGGAGCGGGACACATGGTAGCCTACCCCCATGTGTCCCCCACTCTTCCCCCCTTTCCCCAGATCCCCGGCCCACAGTCACCTCACACTGCTCTTCATGGCCCTCCAGTCATTCTGCTCTTGCCCTGGGGGTTGGGGCAGCCACTGATCAAGGTGTGGTTCCTCTCGGAACGTCTTGTGATAGGACCCATGGAAGCCACGCAAGGACAAGAATACTGAGAACGCATCCCAGTCTAAAGACTGGAAACCCAGCATGGACGTCCTGGACTGATGGGGCTTTAAGAGCTGCTTTAGGAACTTGAATTTCTCACCACTGCTTAAAGCCCAGAGCCTCCCTCGGATTTGAGTAAATATTCCTAGGAAAGGTCTGTGGTCACTTCTTTTCACTCCATCATCTATGAGACCCCAGGGAGAGCCTGGTCTCAGTGACTCCATTCATGAAAACACCCTTTGTGAATTGCGGCTCGCGTTCTCCCTCCTTCCCTTCCTTCTAGGAGTTTCTCTACAACACCAGCTTCCCTTGCTCGCTCACACCAGCCTTTGCTCCCCTTCACAGGCCCAGGGGACTATGGACTCCTTTGGGGCCTCTTCACCATGCACTCTCTTGAGAGGCTGTGCCTGTTCCTCATCCTGCCTTTCTGGGTCTGGTGATCCTCCCTGAGTCTGGTTGAAAGTGGCTCATTGACACTTAGTGTCTCAGCATAAGTTCAAGCCATTCTGCGGATGGCAATGATATCTGACTGGCCCCTGGTCTTCTCTGGGTTCTTGTTCGCTGGGCCTGAACTGGTATAGTTCTGCTCCTCATTTCTCTAGGGATTAAGTTAGATTACATGGAAATTATAATTCACCCCTCAGGCTTGAGTCTTCCGTTTCTTCTCAGCCTCTGGTGACCCACTCCACACATTCTCTCAGGTATCCAGTTACTCTTGTCCTTTGGGACTACTTCTAGCAGCCCCAGGCCGAGCCGTCAGGCAGGCTGGCACATGCAGGGAGCTCTGTCAGCCCTAACAGCCAGAACCTCCAACCTTCCCTATGTACGAAACCCACAGCATGGGCTTGGCATGTGGTGGGCTGGGGTTGGGGGGCGAGCTGTGGTGAGATGGGATAAAGCGGAGGAGAGGGTCACAGCGAGAAGTGGACCCCAAACCTGGCCTGTCCCAAGCTGTGTGTCTCTCAAGGATCACATGGACCAAGGCAGAAAGCGAAGTAGGAATGGTAGCAAGCCTTAGCACTACATCATGTCAGCCTGTCACTTCTGACCCTGTCTGTGGTCTGGAGCATACGCATCACCTGGCAACCACCTTCCAGAATATTCTAAGATTAATTCCTCTCTGGGGACCCACAGAACACTTGAGGGTCTTTTCTGTCCTTGTAGCTGGGGAAGACGGTCTCCTCTGACAGAACATGGTGACCCATGGCTGGTTGATGATCTCAGGTCTTCTTCTAGCCTCTCAGGACTAGGATCTTGTCTAAGAAAGCCTCCCATTCAGCTCCCAGGTGCTTGAAGCTGGCTGCCCAGATTCTCAGTCGGAAGGACTCACTACCTCAGGACATACTGGGACCAAGATACCTCTCCCTTGGGATTAGGTTGCCTGCTCTTTGAGCACTTCTGCAGTAGGTCAGCCTGCAGGACATGGCCTGTGGTTCCCAGCCAAGCCTTTACTGTAATCCTCTGTCCATCTTCTGAGTGTCACATCCCTTCGCTCTCCACCCCTCCCCTCTGCTTGGTCCTGCACATGGAGGGCAGCTCAGGCTATGTCTTGGGGCAGGTGGAAGGCAGGAACATGTGAGAGAGAGGACTGTGATAGACCCAGGACGTAGGCTACCCTCCCTGCGGGACTTTGGGTCCGCCTTTCTTGCAACAGTCACCGAATCTCACTTCACACTCTGCCACAGAAGGACCATAACAAGCATTTAAGCTAATATTTTCCTTTACATGGATGCATTCAAAGCACAACCCCATTTCTCGCTCGAAACACCTCATCATCTCTATGTCATGTGGAAAACTAGCATCATTATAACTGATCAAAATAAACAAATGAAGCTTGAGGCAACAAGAAGAGGGTGCCGCAGGTGCCCTAGTTTTGACAGTCAATGTCTAGGGCCTCGGACTCTCTTTGGGGAGACCCCTCCCTGAGCTTTCAGCCATACCCCAGGCTGCTCTTGGCCCACATGGACTGGTACACAAGTGCCGGCTGACCACGGAGGGGAAGGGCTGGGAGCCCCACTTACAATTCTCGGCTTGAAGGGGGGCTTGACTTTCTTCTGCTCCAGCAGGACCCAGTCGATCTCCTTGAAGAATGGGTGTTGCTTGATGGCGTCTTCCCCGTTCTGGGCCGCCACACAGCCCAGGCGCTTGTGGGGGTTCTTGGTCATGAACTGTGGGAGGAAGGCACGAGAGAATTATTGATGGACATTCCCGGGCATGGGTCATGAGGGAGTATCTTCCGCATCACTCCCCACATCTGGGTTTGCACACCAGGGGCCTCACTCTCGGTGTGGTCTACTCTTGAATATGATGGTAGCACGTGCCAGACAGCATTCTGAACATCGGACCGATATGGATTCATCTCATGAGGTCCTATGGCTATTTCTACTTGATAAGGGAGGAACTTAAGGCACGGAGAGATTAATAAACTGAGCTAAAGATGCACAGCTATCAAGGTACCAAGTTGAGATTAGGACCTAACTCCTTTTCTTGGATTGCATCAGATGTTCAAGTCTTTACAGCAGAGACTGAGAGCTGGTAAGTCACTCACAGCAAGGAGGTATGGAAAAATGACTGGGTATGCAAACGTATGCAAACATATGCAAATAGTCAAGGGTACCGCCCATCTCTTTCCTTTCCCAACCCTTCTCAGGTGCTTTAGTTTGAATTTGCAGTTGCCACACACAAAAATGCCCATGTAGGGGCCAGCAAGATGGCCAGTGAATAAAGGCGCTTGCTTTTACCAAACCTGACAATCTGAGCTGGATCATTGGGACCCACGTGGTGTAGAGAGAAGCAAAGCCCGAAAATGGTTCTCTGACCTCTACATATACAGCATGGCACACATGTGCATGGGCCTGTACATACATACACACACACACATACACACACACACACACACACACACACACACACACACACACACACACACTTTTTAAAAATGCCCATGTAAGTTAAAGATAAAAATCATCACTTTTCAGTGTTCATAAGCGCACAGTGACAGGCTTCCATGTTCTGCATGATGAGCTCATTTCTCCCAAACTAGTCCGTCCTGGGAATAAACATAACTTCAGCCAAATAGCTGAAAACCAGTATAAAATTTTTTTGCTGACAGGCACCAAAAATAAAGGTCAGTGTCTGTGTAGGATGCGTGTGCTAGAGATCAAGAACAATGTTTTATAGGGCAAAGGTCAGTGACAGAGGAACCCGAGATGACAGACTGTGGTGGAATTGCAAGGCTCGCCAGCAAAGTGAGGGCTTCTTAAATGGGAAAGGGCTAGGGCTAGAGGCTAGGGTCCTACCATGTCCCTCTGGTGACCTCGAACCCAAACCACATGGGCACAAACTGGACTCTTTCTCAGACAGGAAGCCACAGAGAAGATGGGGAGAAGTGCTGAGAGGCCTCAACTCTGTGGAGGACTCATGAACTTCCTCTCCTTCACCTACGTGCCCAGAAAGTCACTCCTGCTCGATGACCTCAGCTGTCCCACACTGGCCTATACTTTTGTTTGGCACACCGTGACATCTCAGTTGAGTCCTGCCTACTCTCCCCTTGCAGTGCCTTAGCATTCTCTAAGACGCTATCAAGATGCCCATCCCTCCGCAGCCAGCTGGAGCACCAAGTTTCTTGTCATCGATCTAAATTATAAGCTGCCTAAAGGTCCCTTTCCCCTAATGAGCTCTGTGACACATTCACCTAGTACAGGCTCCGTTCCTGCCTCCTACAGGGTGCTCAGTCAACTTTGAAGGTTGAGTAGGAGGCTGACGGCCGAGTCTTAGGGAATGGCACAGAGTACAAGCCGAGGTAAGATGGCTGCTTACTGTTGAATGGCTTTGTTCTCCGCTTTATGATACAAATGGCCTTCTCTAGATCCCGAACCCCCTCCACATAAGTAACCTCCTTCAAAGACATAGCTCGAAGGGCAGAGTCTTAGAAAATGTGGGCTAGAAACATTGAGTGACAACCTACGGGGATGGGGGTTCCAAAGAAAAGTAGAGAACTCCTCTCTTTCATAGACTGCCCCACCTTCCTCTTCTGGCAGAGGAAAGATATGCCTCAGGATGAGGCCCTGGGGTAACTCCTTGGGCCAGAGCTCTCCTGTCAGACATTAAGCAGTTAGCACAGCATGACCTCTAAAACCCCTGAGTCTCTACAGGTCAAGGGTTTTCTTTTCTTTTTTTTTTTTTTCAAATTTTATTTTTTAACTTTCAAATTATGTGTAGGTATATAAATGACATGTAGGTATATATGTGTGGGGATGTGCAGGTGTGAATACAGCCTAGAAAGTTCAGAAGAAAGCATCAATCTCCTGGGGCTAGAATTACTAGCACAACGTGGGTGCCCAGAATCAAACCGGATCCTCTGTAACAGCAGTACCTCTCCAGCCCCAAGTGTCAACAGTTTTCCTACTCAATGCTACTGACATTCTTTGCTGTGGGGCTTTCCCGTGAACTGTAGGCTGTTCCGCAGCATCTCGGATACATCTCAGTCTATCTTTACACATCAGCACCCACCATGTTCCCCCGATTGTGTCAACTCCAGTATCTCCAGACATTGCTGGATATGTGTCTAGAGGGAGGGTGTCAAAACCACGGTGCTGTTTGGGCCATCCAAAGAGAGAGGGAGAGAGGAAGGGAGGGAGAGGGAGGGAGGGAGAGAGGGAGGGAGGGAGGGACCATACACTTGGCTGCTATGTGGCCAGAGGACTCTCAGAAGGGGGCTGAGCTGGTGTCTGCCAGGCACAGTCCTATTCTCTCCAGGGCTGGAGATCAGCTGCCTGGGGCCAGGTGGGGATCTAAGAATCAGAGCAGAAGACTCCCATCTCCACCCTAGCTAATCACTCCAGGATGGTCCTTGGTGGGGGAACCCACCCAACAGCTGCCCCAAGGGCTTTTCTAAGTGCGGAGACAGGAAGACCTAGCATTCCGTGGAGGAAGCCATAGCCCCTTCTTCGAGAATGGGATGATGTATGTAGGGGCCTTCTAAGTTCTGTTCCGACAACGAAAGGTAAAGCAGTGAGAATCTGAGTCTATATCTTCTTGGTTTACACCTAGGGAAATTCTGGAAGGTTGTATAAAACTCCATACCCGAGTCACCCATGTGGTACAGAGTGTGGGGGACAGGCAGATGGAAATGGGGGGCAAAATAAAGGCCACTGACAGCATCCCATGTTGCACTTTTGGCATTTTAAAGGACTCATTGTGTGTTTCAGTTATTCAAATAATTGAGAGCACAGGGCTGGGGAGGGACGGAGCAGAGGCAGAGCCCAGGGCTGGGTAGTGGCTTTGTTCTACTCATAAAATAACCGAACAGGGGTCAGTGAGAAACCCCGGCAAGGAAACACCAAGGGGATGGATGGATCAAAGTGTGGTACCCAGGGGGACCCTTACAGGCTTTGCTTTGGCCTACACCACCTTCTTCTTCTTCCTCCTCCTCCTTCTTTCTGAGACAAGGTTTCTCTATATAACAGTCCTGGCTGTCCTGGAACTCACTCTGTAGACCAGGCTGACCTCGAACTCACAGAGATCCGCCTGCTTCCACCTCCCGAGTGCTGGGATTAAGGGCAGCCTGTGCCACCACCGCCGCCGGGCTGCACATTCTTCTTAAAGGAAAGGGTTCAGATCAGTTCACATGGAGAGCGGTGCTACAAGCTGGTTTCTAGCTCTCTCTTGGAAAGGCAGGTCCGATAAAGGAAGTCCTCACTGCTACAGGCCTGTGCTGGGCTGGAGGCAGGGAGTGGACACTCCCCAGACAGGTGTGGCTCTCAAGCAAACTCCAAGTCACCTGCCACATCACCTTCTTGTATATCAAAGGCACTTCATCTTGCAAACTGGGGCAAAGAGAACAACACAGAGGTCTAGGAGCAGTCACCTTCCAGGTGGCAATAGACACTGTAGGCAGCACCCAGGATCCCCCAGGAGTTGCTTGCAGCTCCCAGGGGTATCTGTGAGAGAAACTGACAACATCCCTGCCCTGCTGGAGAGTTTCCATTCTTGTGGGAGGAAACAGACTACAGATAGATATTTTTTTTTGGGGGGGGGGGGGAAGCATACTTTTATTTTAATGAGAATCAAGTCACATTTCATCTTTAAGCAGATCCTTGAGCCAAAGGAGTAAGACGGGTGAGGTTCAAGCCCCCCCCCCCCCCATCACTCCCATTGTAGGTACCATGTCTTATGCAATCCTCTAGCTGCACTGAACAGCATTGTAGAAGAGATTCAGTTATCCAGACCTGTTTTCCCAGTGCTGGGATCCAGCACAGGGTGTCTTCTTCAACACATGCTACATTTCTAAATTGCAATCTTGATATTGCAATTTTGCTTTTGAGACTTTTAATCCTGGAGCTCAGACCAACCTCTGATTCAACAGCAGCTGTCTAGCTGCAAATTTCCCAGATTGCTGGGATTACACTAACAAACTACCAGGTGTCTGGCTAAGGATATCAAATCTAAAGTCTGTTTTTCATCCCATCCTTGAGCCAGTGAGTGGCAGATCTCCTTGGACGAATATTTGGTTACCTTATACTAGAGGTCAAATACTAAAGTACGTACAACCATATTAACTATTTCTTGCAATTACTATGTTCACCCAGATATATAATTTTTTTAATTAATTAATTTACTTATGGGGTGGGGGGCGGTGAGTGTGGCCCATGAATGCTATGGTGCGCATGTGGAGGTCACAGAACAACTTTCAGGAAGGAGTTAGTGTGGTGGTATTGTGTTCCCCAAAATATTGTGCACACTAATAAACTTATCTGGGGTCAGAGACAGAACAGCCACAATATTAAACATAGAAGATAGGCAGTGGTGGTACACGCCTTTAATCCTAGCATTCCAGAGGCAGAAATCCATGTGTTCAAGGATACAGACAAGCATGGTGATTCACGCCTTTAATCCCAGAAAGTGGTGGTAGAAAGCAGAAAGGTATATAAGGCGTGAGGACCAGAAACTAGCAGCTTTTAGCTGGTTAAGCTTCAGGCTTTTGAGCAGCAGTTCAGCTGAGAGCCATTGGGATGAGGACACAGGAGCTTCCAGTCTGAGGAAACAGGACCAGCTGAGGAACTGGCGAGGTGAGGTAGCTGTGGCTTGTTCTGTCTCTCTGATCTTCCAGTATTCACCCTAATAACTGGCCTCAGGTTTGATTTTATTAAGAACTGTTAAGATTCCTGCTACAAGTTAATTCTTCCCTTCCACTGGGATGAAGCAGGATCTCTTGTTTGTGACATGCTGTGTGCTCCAGGCTGGCTGGCCTGTGAGCTCCTGGCTGTTTGCAGCTTTCAGCTCACTGTGGCAATGTGAGGACAGTAGATTTGCATCACTGCATGGGGCTATTTAAATGGCTTCTGTGGACTGAACTCACATCATCATCCTTGGACCCCAAGTGCTTTTACCTGCTAAATGCTCTCACTGATGCTGTGCGTTGTTTTTGAGACAAGGCCTCATGTAGTCCAGGCTGGCCTCTACCTCACTATGTAGCTGAAAAACAGCCTTGAATTCTTTTGTTCTCCTCCCTCAACTTCCCCAGGGCAGGTATGACAAGCATGTGCTACTCTGACTAAATTACGCACTGCTGGGGGATTGAACCCAGGGCTTCATGCATGCTAGGCGAGCACTCTATAGCTGAGCTGCATTCCGAGTCCTCCACAGTTTATTGGAAGACACAAAATGCTATGAGGATGAATGAAGGAGTTTTCAGGAAGTTTCCACTTTTTAAAGGTGTGAGGATAGGGCAGAGCAAGCCTCCCACACAGCAGGCACTCGTCCAGTGAGAGGCAGAAGAGGCAGCAAAGGGGACAGAGAAGAGAGGCTGCCCAGGGTAAATGCCACCGAGAAACCACAAAAAGGGCTTTAAGGAAGGGACTCAGCTAAGCAGGCAGTCTTCAAACATGGGAGCCATGGAAGGCAGAGGAACAGAGAGGAGTGAGGCAGGGGAAGGTGTGTGACTCCAGACTCCTGCAAAATGCTTGTAAGTCTAAACATGTCACGACTTCTATTGGTTACGACAAGTGCTGCGAATTCCCTATCTGTCCTAGAGACAGCCAACCTTCTTCATCAAATCTAGAGAATAAAGTGAAGACTGTGAGTCCAGGGCCCTTGAACACGGCTGGTTTTGTGGACGTGGCTGTTCAACTTCTAAACTCTGAGCTCTGGGGTTTTCTGAAGGGGAACAGAAGGCAGGTCGGGAAGCCAAGGCTCCTGGGCTGTCACATGGCTCTGCCTTGGCCCGACACTGTGATCTTGGGCAAACTGACTGGTGAGCACACACAGACACACACACACACACACACACACACACACATACACACACACAGAGACAGACAGACAGACAGACAGACAGACAGAGAGACAGACAGACACAGAGAGAGAGAGAGAGAGACAGACAGACAGACAGACAGACAGACAGACACACACACACACACACACACACACACACACACACACACCCCAGAGGGGGGTAGGAGAGGAAGAGGTGGGGAGAACACCCATAGGGAGCAGAGCCACAGGTGAGAAACAGTGAGTGACTCACAGCTTTCAGGATGCTGACGGCCTCCTTGCTGAGCCAGACAGGGTAGAGCACATCATCGTGAAGGATGGATTCAAACAAGTCGTCCTCATTGTCGGCTTCAAAGGGGGGCTGCCCAGCCATCATCTCATACATCAGCACCCCCAGGGCCCACCAGTCCACCGAGGGACCGTACTCCAACTCCTGCAGGATCTGTTCAGGAAACAGGTAGTGTCAGCCAGGGTCATTTAAGAGCCTCACCCCAAGCAACACCCCTGCCACCAACTCTCATGGGAAGGTCTGCACCTTCGCATCCACATCTTTGCTTCCGACTTATTCCACCACAGAGCAGAGTTGTGTTTTCTGAGAGGGAGGCCTAACCTCAGCATCTCCAGGGAGGACTGAATGTGGGAAGCCAACAATCCCCTCTCCACAGTCAGCATCTACCATCTAACCTCTGGTGGAAACAAAAGTCGGTTCCTTTGTTTGAATGCCAGCTAAAGCTCCCGAGTTGCACTTAGGGCCACTTTCAAAAGGAGAGAGCACAGTTTGACACTGAACTCCAGGTTAGGGAGCAGGATGTGAACTTCAAAAGGCAATGCTGAGAGGGACCTTCAGCAAGCTCAGGTCCCTGTTGTCACACACAGCTGGAGGGGAGGGCAGGGCAGGTAGATGCTGACTGCCCAAATGGGAAGGAGACCAGAATCTTTTTTCTTTTTCTTTATTCCCCCTTGAGCTAGAGTCTTACTTTGTAGCCCTGGCTAGCCTGGAACTCACTCTGTAGACTGGGCTGGCCTCGAACTCACAGAGATCTGCCTGCCTCTGCCTCTTGGGTGCTGGGATTAAAGGCGTGCGTCACCATGCTTGGCTTGAACCAGAAAGCTGTTATTCCTTAAGTGGTGACAACACGAAGCTTACCTGAGCCTTGTACTCCAGGGAAGGAAATAACAAAAAAGACATCTCCTGCAGCCCACCCGTTCTACCCAGAAAGGACCACTAAGCTCTTGTCTAAGACCGTAAAGACCCGTTTCCATCATTCCTCCTGGTTCCCTGAGTCTCATCAATGAACTTCTCATTTAGTGGACCCTGTAGATCCCAGGGCCTGTCCTTGGGCCAACCTCATGAATGAAAGTTATCCCCATGGGCAAAGTCCGAGTTCAATAAGTTCTATGACTGTCTTTGAGTTTTGTCTTTGACAATGGCCACCCAGCCTTAGCAATGCTCCCTCCTCCCAGCCACTGCTTATCTGGCCAAATGGGTAGAGTCAGAGAAGTCACTTAGGATGAACCCATGGAGGACATGCTAACCAGCTTTCTGGAGCAGTCCCAAATTAAACAAAGAATTCAGTAGATGTATCTAAGGACCCTGAGTCCACGCATAGTCTAGGGATGAAGTCTTTGGGATGAAGGTGACTGTGAAAAGCTGCAGCTACCTCAACAGTATTTTATCTGTTTCCTCAGCACGTAGAGTCTCTTGATTCAGTGGTCACTGCAGGCTATCTGTAAACTCAGAACTATAGGCTGCACTGGACCAGGACCCCAGCCAAAGCGGGGTCTTCCCTCACCCTCCTAAGAGCTAGTGGTCAGCCTGGCTTACCAAGTCTCAGTGGTGCCACTGGTTTCTTGTCCTTCAAGGTCACACCTGTGCCATGTCTCCTCCAGAATGCCTTTTCAGATGTCCCTAGCATTCTCCTATCCTCTCATATCCTAAGGCCTTGCCTGTTCCTAAGGTTTGTGGGCACTTCCCTTATAGTATTTCAGTTTTAGTCATTTTTTTTCACAGCCAGCTTTCTCCCTGGAACATCTGGAAAGTACCAGAAAGTTATTCCCCACCATTTTTCAGAATCTGCTCTTGTGGCCAGCCCATTCATACACTCAAGACACAGCTACCACTTTACACCTACACTCAAGACACAGCTACCACTTCATACCTACACTCAAGACACAGATACCACTTCACACCTACACTCAAGACA
>CABHPP010170262.1:0-20609 GCA_902168425.1 Peromyscus attwateri | reverse complement strand
GTGTGTGTGTGTGTGTGTGTGTGTGTGTGTGTGTGTGTGTGTGTGTGTGTGTTGGGGTGGGGCTTTAGCAGATGGGATCCCCAGGGAAGCCAGGCCATGCCAGCTAAGGGAGGAAAGAGGATGTCCTTCCCCCTGAGGAGGAGGGGAGATGGATGCTGGAAGGGAGCAGTGGAGGACAACGTGGTCCCTGTTTCTTCCCTTCTCCTCTCCAGCAATGGCCACCTCAGTGACTGCTTTCCACTTCCCCAATCCTGCCCAGGAGCCTCTCACCTGCAGTTTTTAGTGCCGCTGACCCAACAGGAGTCAGAGGCCTCTCTAAAAGGAAGGATTTCGAGGAATGGTGCCTAGCTCTGCCTTCTCAGAGGTCCAGCTACAGGGCAGGGGAGGGGCTGGGGAGGCAAGGGGGCCTCTTTCCTCCTGGAGAACTCCCAGGCACTCAGTACCTAGCCTAACACGGAGCAAGTGTTTAGCAAACATGACTGATAGCTTTGCAAAAAGACAATTGCCCAGGTACCGATCCCATCTTCTTAGTCCCCAAACACAAGGGCACATCCACAGTCTGGGACTTTTTAATTGGTCTTTTTTTTTTTTTTTTTTAAAGGATTAAGGTCATTGTTTTAGAATAAGACATTTAGTACCACCCCTTTCCCTACAGATGTACCAATGTGATAATCTTTACTTACTCAGTTTATTGCTAATCTAATTCATTTCATGTTTTCCTTTTTAGTAGATCATATACCATGTGTTCCAAAAAACAGAAACCCAACGTGTGCTAGGGCAGACAGAAATAGTCCCTCTTTGGGCACAGATTCCCCGTCACCCTTTCCTTCCTGACAGGTAATTAGTTTGTGTTCATTTCTTGCATACCCTGTTGGTCATGCTTTATACATAAATAAGAAAGTGTGAATACACGTTCATTTTGCCCACTTTGAACAAAAGGGGCACTTTCCCAAAGAATATATTTTTTAACTTGGCATGTATTAGAGAACTTTCCATTGGACTCATTAGAAAGCTTCTTTGTTCTTTGTTTATGGCAGTATAGGGCTCTATCGTTTTTTTTTTATCGAGGGACATTTAAGACACCCCTAACACTATGCTATTGCCCACAGTGTTGCTGGGAACAGTCTCATGCATGTGACATTATACATCTATGTCAAGGAACTGTTTGCACTTCCTAGATGTTTCTGAATTTGAAGCAAGAATGTGGGTTTGGGCTGATATCACCAAGCTGCCCCATTAGAGGCTAAAACATCTAACCTCCCATTGGCAATAGACGGACAGTGCTCACCTCTTGACATTCTTACCAACCGCGCTTTGCTACCAGCTGCAGTTGTACGCTAGGCTTAAATCGTATCTTACTACATTTAAACAGTAGCTTACATTTCTGTAGAAGTTTGAGCATTTGCTTTCATATGTTTAAGAGGGAACTGTGTGCGTGTGTGTGTGTGTGTGTGTGTGTGTGTGTGTGTGTGTGCACTCACAGGCACATACTTTTTTTTTCCGCTGTGGCATTTTTTGCTGATTCTCAGGAGCTATTTCCCATTAGGACACAGACTTGGTGTAGAATACAATCTGCAAACACCTTTCCTTAGACTATTACTTGACTTTGGATGTGGCTCATGGAGTTTTTCCTAATAGCATTTATTTTTTACATAACTGAGTGGATATTTAGTTTTATGGGTTTTGGATTCTGTGTCTTCATTTGAATGTTTTTTCTTTCCTTTTTAAGTAATATCTGTATTCTGCCAATGTTTCTCCTATTTATTTTACTTTTCTTTTATAAACATAAATGTTTGGTGCACTTATTTATTCTGACAAAATACATCTCCAACTCTCCTTGTTTCTAGGAACCTGGAAGCAATCCCAATGTTTAACAGTCACCTTTCCCTTACTGAATGGAATACCACTCTTTGCAGATACTCATGGCAAATTATCACATGCAAATGGAGGTTTGCTGCACTCTTTGCCCAGTAACATTTTTCTACAGCACACTTTTAATTACTCTAGATTTATTATATATTTAATACTCGGTGTGGCTGGTCTCCACTTTCAGAATGTCTTAGCTCTCAGAGTCTTGTTTGTTTTTCCATATGAACTTTAGAATTGTCTGTATAGTTTTTTTTTTTTTTTAAATCCTGGTTCTGTGTTTATTGGGAACATGTTCAAAGTTACAAATTAACTTGGGGAGAATTGATACTTTATGATGTTGGATCTTCCTGGCCAATACCTCTGTTTGTCTTTCCATTTGTTCAAGTCTTATTTGTGCCCTTTAGGAGGATTTTAGTGATTCTCTCATATGGATCTTGGGCATTGCTTGCTACATTTTATGGCAGGTTGCTAATTATCCCAATATACCTTTGCTTCCTTAGTAAGAGAATGTTGATTTTTTTTTAAGCTATATAAATATCAACTAGAATTCAAAGCCTCCCTTGGAGCTGGGCCTGGATAGGTGACTAAGTTCTAGCCAATCACATGCGCAGAACCTTTTCTCTACCCTCCCTCTCTCCGGTCCTGCAGGAGGCTGTCCTGCATGGTGCTAGCAGCCACTTTTAACCATAAAGACAAGGATCAAGCCTTAGGAATGGTCGGTGACTCACCGACGACAAAGACGGAACCCCGGATCTGACGGAAAGCACTACTGTGTGGTGCTGCTATGCTAACTGTCCCCCAAACTTACTTCTAAAGAATGCACATTATTGTTTCATGTTCTCAGTTTTTCCACAGAGAGGCAACTCTGTCCCCTGCATCTCTCCGTCACATCCTGCCATTATACTGAGTTCTCTTAGTTTCTGTTAAGAAGTCTTCCAGCCCATTCTTCTGGACTTTTCAAATAGTCTACCAATAAGGATCAGGTCAACTCTTCCTTCTCAGTATTTAGGTTTTTGGTTCATATCTCTTGTCTGACTCTATATTGACTAGAATCCCAGGAAAAACACTAAATAATCTGGGTGATCCTAGGGCTGGAAAGATGGCTCAGCAGTTAAGAGTGCTTGTTCCTTTGGAGGACCCAAGTTCAGATCCCACATCAGGCAGTTCCCAACTGCCTGTAAATCTTATCTAGCTCCAGGGAACCTGACTTCCACTTCTGGCTTCCTTGGGCATCTGGACACACATGACACACACATTTTCATAAATGAAAACAAATACTGTTGGTCCTGAGCACCTTCAGCATCTCTGATTCTAGGAGGGTCACTCTCAGAAGTATCCCTCAGGCAGACTCCCTGAACATAGCCTTTGGCCCTCCAAGCGGCTTTACTTTTCTCTACACTAGACTGAAGACCTGTGAGAACTTCCCAGGAACCATACTCCTTTCCCTAGCTGGTCAGAGAGCCATAAGGATATTGGCTGTGGACAAAAAACGGTAAGAGCGGGACCTCGGTCCCAGTCTGGTCCAGGATTTCTCAGCCTTGGCACACGTCGGGGAGGAACTTCTCCGTTGCACTGGCTGTCCTGGGAGTTGCAGGATGTTTAGCACCATCTCTGGTCCTGGTGTTAGATAATATTAGTAGTTTTCTCTACCTAGCATAGCCAAAAATGTCTCCAGACATGCCAGATGTCCCGGGTAGGGCCTCTCGCTGACAACCATCATTCTAATGGGAGTCACAGTGATTATGATCAAGCCATGGCTTTGAGATGGCCGGGCTCAGCTCATTAATCCAAAGGGAAAAGGAAGAGGTGGATTGGCCGGGAATATCTGTTTTATTACTGGGACACAGGAATCCTAGCTGAATTAATCCCCAGTAACAGTTGGCATCATCAACCCACCTTTGAGAATGGATGGGAAAACTGAGGCTCAGAAAGGGGTAACTTGTCTGTGATCACCTTTACAGGGAGTGTCAGACGAGTTAGGTTTTCTGTATGATACTAAGAGCCAAATTCCTTTGGTCTGGGAAAAGAAGACTGTGGGGAAAAGGGAAGTCCAGGGCCTGAAGGGTCACAGCTGCTGTTAGGGACAGACTGAGTTAGAGGCAGGCTGGCAGAACCAAGGCTCCCCTGGGGCAGGAGCACAGACCTCTTCCAGAAAACCAAAGGATGTCGAGAAAGGCAATTCCCAAACCACGTACTGAAAAACCCTATAAAGCCCATCTGATGAGAAAAACAAAACAAAGTCTAGCAGTTAGTTTTGGTGTGTGTGTGTGTGTGTGTGTGTGTGTGTGTGTGTGTGTGTGTGTGTGTATGTATGGGGGAGGAGCTTGACTTCTAAAACTATGCTTGTTACTTTAGTAAGGTGGGAGAAAGGGGGAGGGGCCCCTAAAACAAGCTTGCTGTGAGGTAGATAAAGGCTAGTATGCCGAAAGTCAGTATATGAATCTCTTAGCATCAGAAATCTGTGCTGAGGGCTGGAGAGATGGCTCAGTGGTTAAGAGCACTGGCTGCTCTTCCAGAGGACTCGGGGTTCAATTCCCAGCACCCACGTGGCAGCTTACACCTGTCTGTACCTCCAGCTCCAGGGGTTCTGACACCTTCACACAGACACACATGCAGGCAAAACACCTACACACATAAAATAAAAATAGGTAATCAAAGAAAAGCATCTGTCTTGGTGATGAGACAAGCAAGGTCAAACTGTACCTTTAACAAAAATATGCTTTAGCCAGGTGCATGGTGGTGGCACACACCTTTAATCCCAACACTTGGGAGGCAGAGGCAGGCAGATCTCTGTGAGTTTGTGTCTAGCCTGGTCTACATTAGTGAATTTCATGCCAGCCAGGACTTCATAACGAGACTGTCTAAAAAAAAAAAAAAATAGTATGCCTTAGAAATGTTTTTAAAGGTTTTTGATTCTGTATATATGTGTATATCTCTGAGGGGTTTTCTGCATGTGAATGTAGTGCCTGTAGAGCCAGAAAGAGGTATTTGGATCCATTAGAGTTGGGGACACAGTTGGCTGTGAGCCACCTGATGTGAGTACCAGGAATTGAAGTCGGGTCCTCTGCAAGAGATGTGTGTGCTCTTCCTCACTGGGCCATCTGACAGCCCTATATGTTAGTGTTATGTTTTGTTTTCATTCTTCTCCTCTACGATGTTAGGAGCAGAACCTAGGACCTTTTGCGGGCTAAGTACTCTCCACCTGTGAGTTACAGCTGCAGGTGAATGGTTTTCACATGACAAGAACCAGCTGCAAAGAGCACTAGTAATGCCTAGGATGATTTAAGGAAGACTTGTGACTTACCTCCCCCAGGGTGTGGCTAGACGAGAATCCAATACCTGTATGACAGTTTATGAATAGGAGGTCTTAGTCCTCCATGCAGTGAGGTGAGATGCTGAGTGGCCCCAACCTCTCTCTTTCTGATGATGAAGTATGAAGGGAGACAGTTCTGGATGTGACTCCTAACGCTGCTGCTTCTTAACTAGATAAGACTAAACAGCCCAAAGTATCTTTGTGGATTCATTACCGTATGCGTTAAATTGGGGTTTGGTTGCCATGACTGAAGAATGGAAAGATACGTCAAAGCTCTCTTGCAGAACTTCTGTCTTTCCCATGGGGTCTTTAAACAATCAAAATAGAAAATACACACCCCCCAGCTATAGGGTAAGGCACTGATTCACAGCGACTTTTATTTTTGACAGCAAGCATTGATTACATCCTATTTTGCATAAGTCACCAAGGTGAGGGAGGATTTTTCCCACCTAACTCTGTGAGAACAATCCCAGCATGCCCCAGGGCCGCCCTGTCTCTGTGTCTGTTGGAAAGAGAGTCAACGTGGGGTGGGGTAGACCTGGGGGTGGAGCTGCCTGGGTGTTAATAACCAGGACTGACAAGAGTAAACTTCTCAGCCCAGGATGTCTTTGGGAATGTCTACCACATGGTGTCACCTAGGAATCTCTAGGTCGTGCTGAGGGGTGGATGTAAGTCAAAGCTGAGAAGTAAGTTAGGTCCAGGAGTGCAGAGAGTCAGTGGAACCCCGGGTTTCTCTTCACAACGCCCCTAGGTTGTCACATTTCCTATTTGGGACACTGTTCTTCTAATTTGATGGTAACTTCCCCAAGCATAAAAGCTAGGCCATATTCCTTTCATAAATCACACGGCACTTAGTAAATGGTTAGCACATGAGACTCAACAGGGCAGGAAAAAAATGGGGAAAATGTTTTTGCTTGACTTGAAATCCTGAAAGCGGAGAGCTGGAGGCGTTTGAATGCTCCAGTCCCCTAGAGTGTTCATTCCACAGATCTCGGGCCCCAGTGCCACACAGATGACAGGGAATTCTTGCAATTACTTGAGATAAGAGATCAGAAAAAATGCCTTCAGGGATGCCAAGAATCTGGATCATCAGAGAGCAGACCCTAGAGGGGGCTGGTGAAGAAGGTTCTTATTTTGGGCTGACTGTGGTTAATGAGATGGGAATGGGAACACTTCCGGCACAAGTTACCCAACACCTTCATATTTTGCAATATGCTCGAGAGAAAGGCAATCTTCTCCGGTACTGTCAAACGGCCCTCGAGTTAAATGCCCCTCGGCTACTGTAGCAAACCCTGATGGCTGGCTGGCATCCTCTGCCCAGCATCCTCTGAGGCACCCTCTCTTTCAAGAACGCTCAATCTCTCAAAGGCCACATGAGGCCAAGCAGGGAGGCAAGTGAGGTCTATCTATCACCATAAATGAAGGCATATTTCAGTATGAAGCCCGAGAGAAATGATTTAGTATTCCATCCCCAGCACCCACATGGCAGCTCGTCACTGTCTGTAACGCCAGCTCCAGGAGTTCCGACACCTTCACACAGAAACACATGCAGGCAAAACACTTATGCACATAAAATAAAAATAGATACTTTTCAATTTATGTTTATACATTTTCATAGGAAAATTCAATCACTTAGAGTCCAAATAATTGCCTTGTGTGTGTGTGTGGGGGTGCATGTGTACAGGGGTGCTTATGAGTGTAAAGGTTAGAGGTCAACAGTGGGTTGCTTCTTCAATCACTTTTCCCCTAATAATTTTGAGACAGGATCTCTCACTGTATTTAGAATCAGCAAGCCACAGGGATCCTGTGGTCTTAGCAGTGATAGGTCTGTATGTCTGTGGCACCACACACCCACCGTTTTACATGGATTATGGGAGTACCAAACTCACTTTACCAACTGAGCCATCTCTCCAGCCCCCACTGTCTTTTAAAAATAAGATTCATATTTTCTATGTTTGAGTGTTTTGCCTGCATGGATGTATGTACACCACATGTGTGCCTGGTGCTTACAGAGGCCAGAAGTGCGCACTGGATCCTATGGAACTGGAGTTACAGATGCCATGAGCTACTTTGCAGGTGCTGGGAATCAAATCCCCATCTTCTGCAAGAGCAGCCAATGCTCTTAACCACTGAGCTATTTCTGGACCCTGAGAACTGCCTTTTCAAGAGATTTTCCTCCAAATGCTTTTTATCTCATGCTCAATGTTAAGTCTTTAACATCTATTATTTCATTTATTCCCACCTTGTGAACCTGAAGGATTATTGCTTTTGTTGTTGTTGTTGTTATTATTATTATTATTATTATTATTATTATTATTATTATTTTGATGCACTGCCCAGGTTCATCTCAGACTCTTTAGTTCTTCCTACCTCACCCTTCCCAGCGGCTGGGACTAGATGTGTGTACTACCACACCTTCCCGGAAAGACTATTTTCTGCATTTTAGTAGATGAGGGGAAAAAAAGGGTCTAAAGAGATTTTTTGAACTGATCCCTAATGCACAGGTGGCAGGAAATCACTTCCATGTGCTTAACCACTTAGCTATGTTGCCTGAGGAAAAGACAGTGTGTCCACACTTTGCCCTTTTGTGGGACAGAGAGCACCACCACTACCCCCGGGTGTCTGCTTCTGACTCATGGAAAACACATTTATAGGATGTGACTGATAGGCCAGACAAGGGCATTTTCACTGCATAGGCTTATCTGGAGAGAGCAGACCTTCAGCTACCATACTGACAGCTGAAATCCTAACTAAGAGTAACTTATCTGACTGTGTGGTTAGCCAATTGCTTCTTACAAATCGGTAGCAAGGGGCCAGATAGATGGCTCAGTGGGTAAGAGCCCATACTTCTCTTGTGGAGTACCCAAGTTGGATTTCCAGTATTCACAGCAGGTGGCTCCCAACTGCCCATAACTTCAGTTCCAGAGGATCTGACCCCATCTTCCTACCTCCTTGGACACCTGCACTCATGTGCGACTACACATACATATATATGCACATAAGCAAAAGTACATCTTTTTAAAAAGTTTATAGCAAGGAAAGCACAAGCTTAGCTTTTATCCTGTTGGGTACTGTACTGACCCTTGTTGATGGTAAATGTGTATTTATTTGTGTCCCCTGGCATTGGGATAGGCTCCAAGGCCCATCATAAACACATATCTAGTATCCCATCCCTCATCATTAATCACATCACTCATTATCTTAGTTAGGGTTTCTATCACTGTGAAGAGACACCATGACTATGGCAACTCTTATAAAGGAAAGCATCTAATTGGGTGGCTTATAGCTCAGAGGTCAGTCCATTATCATCATGGTGGGACATGGCAGCATGCAGGCAGACGTGGTGCTGGAGAGGTAGTTGAGAGTTCTACATCTTGTTCAGGCAACAGGAAGTGAACCGAGACACTGGGAGGTACCTTGAGCATAGGAGACCTCAAAACCCGCCCCCACCATGACACACTTCCTTCCACAAGGCCACACCTCCTAATAATGCCACTCTCTATAAGCTTATGAGGGCCAATTCCATTCAAACTACCACACTCATTAAAATAACTACTTGGGGTTCAATGTACAGACCATATCCAAGGACACAGCTGACTGCAAACAGGTTGCTTCCCTGTGTTACTGTTATCAAGTATGAGATGAGATGAGATGAGATAGCTAGATGAACTACACCCTGAAGACGCCTCCAGTCTATAATGTTAGGATGTGCCAGAAGCTGGAGCCCATGAGGCTTGAACTTTCAAATCTGATTGTTGCATACCAAATGCTGGAATCTCCACTTGGGAGCAAATCTTTGCCAGCACATATTTTTTATACAAAAATGTAAATCAGATGAAGCTGTGTCCTGCTTGTATTCTCCAGTAGTGTCCCAAGAACCCAGGGCACTGGGTGCTGTAAGGGACCCTCTGTCACCTTCATCAATCTGGTCCCCTCGAGATCCAAACTGGAAATATCCTTGATATCCTAGCACTGGCCTTACTTTGTGTCTTTCATGCATCATGAACCACTCCCCGGGGAAGGAGCCTCCGAGCTGCCACAGTGCCTGGTGCTTCCTAGCATCTCCCCAGTGGTAGGTCAAACGGATACAGGTAGCCATAAGTAGAGAGGAGATTTCTCAGATCACATCCATGGCAGCCATGTTTCTAAACAACTCACAGAACTGCTTAAACACATTATCATCGGGAACTATTACAGTAAGGCCCAGACCACTGGAGGCAGCCCATCAGATGTTCTTCTGTATCCTCTACCCTATTCTTCTTCTTATACTCAGGAAGAGCTCTATGCAACCAGGGCTCCTCTGGAAATGTCCAGCAGCCCCCAAGCACTATGGAATTCAAGCTCTTGACACGGGCTCTCTTTTTCTCCCTATTACTTGGTGCCATTTTCCTCCTCTGCCTAACCACGTGGGTCTTCAGACAGCTCCTCATTCTCAGCTGCTCTTCCCTGCCTTGGGGACCTTTGCCACATCAGCATTCCCTCTCCCCAGAGAAGAGGCTCTGTCTGGGCTCTTCTTTGCACAGATGCTGTTGGCCATTGTCTTCTTTTTCCAGCTGTCACTCCCTCCCCAGTGCTCACTATAGTTAGAGCCACAGCGCCTAGGTTACTCCCTTCAGAGAAACGGTCACAATCTGTCATTCTTCGGCTTGCTTATATACTGGTTTCCCTCCTATGAACTCTGTGAGAACAAGGACCTCGTCTTTGTGGTCACAGCTCAGTCCCCAAAGCCTTGCAAAGTGTCTGGTACCTAATGTTCATTAAATATTGGAATGAAATATCAGGCAGGACCTCTGTTAAAGCCACGTCAGTCGCCAGTCAGTTAATGGTCTGACTACAGCGAATGTGCTATCCCTCACTGACCAGGCCCTGTAAGAGTTCCATAATGTTTGCTGAGTTTCACTAGAGCCTGTCTTATGCTGGACATTGGACATACCAAGGGAGAAGACATAGTCTTGCCCTGAAGGTGGATCCTGGGATGTAGAGAGAGACCTGGAACCAAGGCAGAGCACTGAGGTGACGAGTCCCACAGCAGAGGACAAGAGGGAGAGCCTACTGCCCTTAGAAGGAAGCAGCTTATAATTTTGCCTTTTTTAGGTCCCAGAGATGTGTAGCTCTTGGTCCAGCCAACACTCTGTCATCACAGAAAGACCCATGCCAGCAGAAGGACCGAGAGTAACCTTTCCAGGGCCATGCCTGGATTCTGGGGGAAGTGGTCTGCAGGACCGAGTGCAGGGCCAACATTCCCAGACAGGAGAGCCAGAAAATGACCCCTCAAGGTCCTAGTGTCCATCTTCCATGTCCTGCCACATAAAGACCCACGTGCTAGGAGGATGGTCAGCACTTGCAGGTCACCCGACCTCCATAAAGAGCTGAGGAAACACAAATGTAAGTCTGCACAAGTTGGGGGTGGGTGTTGGGAAGGCACGTCCTCTTGCAAGCAGGAGGTCACCCAAGCTACTTGGAGGATATCAGAGGTCTCCTGAAAGGCCAGAGAGCTGAAAATGGACTGACCTCTGAAGGGACAGAAAACAGATTTTATTATTCTTAAGGAAAGAAGGCTCGCATTTGTATTTGTTTAATTTGGCTTTGGGAGGTATTTGCCTTTGGATTGTGCATTGTGTTTCAGCTGATCAGAAGCTGTGTGTGTGTGTGTGTGTGTGTGTGTGTGTGTGTGTGTGTGTGTGGTGTGCCAACGAGGAGGGGCACAGTGCTACGATCACACCTACACGTGGGCTAAGGGAAGAGGATACATCTTGAGAGGATGAGGCAGGCTAACGTTTCTTCTCATCTTCATCAAGGATGCAATCTGAGGGAGTTAATAAAACTTGCAGCTGTTACATTTGACGACTTTTTTACTTGGTGCTCACTGTGTGCCAGAGAGCTACAGGCTTCGCAGTGAGGTCAAGGGCAGACCAACAGTTCCACCTGTATCCCCAAGTCTCAAGGCACCTCAGACACTTCTTACAGGGTGTAGGATTCGCTGGCCACATGGGAAGGTTTGTAGGGAAAGTGAACTTGTGGGCGATTTAGGAGGAAGGTGAGCAGTTTGAGAAGAGGGCTGGAACAGACGTGGGAGGCACACACAGAACTGAGCCACTAGTGTCCGTGACAGAGCAGCAAGGGAGGGAGACTGTCACCAGGGAGTCCTGAGGCAGAAGTATAACCAAGAGACATGGTCAGTGACAGCGGCCCTCAAGCTAAAGATTCAGAGTCTCTGTAGTGAGCTGTGGTCCAGGGAGAAAAGGCATTTGTCCTTAAAGCATTGGCCCTCAACCTTCGTAATGCTGCAACCCTTTAAATACAGTTCCTCATGGTGTGCTGACCCCAACCATACAATTATTTCCCATGCTACTTCATAGCTGTAGTTTTGCTACTCTTATGAATCATAATGTAAACATTTTTGGAGATAGAGCTTTGCCAAAAGGGTCGTGACCCACAGGCTGAGAACCCCTGCCTTAAAGTGATTTAATTTTTTTTTTTCTCTTTCCAAGCCTTGAGAGTTCAAACTAGAAATAATAAACTAGGGGTAAATCTCAGTAGCAGAATACTTGACGGCCTGCCTGAGGCCCCAAGTTCGATCCACAGCCCTTCAGACACAAAGCAAAATCCTGCAACTTAGTTCATGGTGGTAGAAGTTATATATTTAAGGAATGTCTTTCCAGACCAATAGAGATTTTTACATACCAAGGCTGGTGCGGGGCACAGCCTTAGGAATGAAGGGAGTCGTGGACCTCAGAACGTGAAAGTGGGGGTGGGATTTCTAGAATTCCCCAGGGAAAATAAGAAAAGAAAGCAGTGACTGCAGGTGGCCCCTGTGACTCTTGCATCTCTCATGCAAGGCGGTGGCGCAGTACCAGCACCCTAAGGGACGACTCCTCATCCAGAGACTCCCCACTGGCTCTGTGTTCTCCATACCCTGCTGGCTTTCCTCCACCGCTGTCTACTCCAGGATGGCCCTGAGAGGTTGTGCTCCGGGCCTCCTTCACCCAACCAAGACTTAGGCTTCCATCTGGCTGACTGCTCCCAGGGGCCATCTGAACACTGGGCCTTTGTTTTTTTTTTTACCATCTTCTCACTAAAATCCATCCCTCTCCAAACCGTGGGCCCTTCTGGATGGCTCGTGTCAGTTCTGCAGAATTGGACTCCAGTGGACACACAGGACTTCAAATGTGACTTCCCCAGGTGCCCTGGGGAGCTGGATTAGCAGTCAGAGGTGGAGCTGGAAAGAATCACGGAGCCTTGCTTCCTCAGGGCCGGCCTGGTGGCCACTGCGGTACCCGTATCTTACAGGCTACTACTCATGCCTACCCACCCCCCTTTTTAAAAAACTCTACAGCCCCCTCAGAGCAGTGTTTGGATTTTCTCAGTACCATTCAGCAGACATGGAGAAAAAAGCTGTGAGCTGTGACAGCTCAATGATCCTCACTCACACTAGGACAGGTATGTGTGAGATATTAGTGAGTTACGTTCCGTGGAGAAAGGGATTTCTCTGCTTTGGGAAAAACTGACCTCAGATTTTTAAATAAGCATCCTTTAGGTCCTAGAAGTGTTATGAGGGTGTGGTGTACTCAGAGACTATAACAACCAATATTTATAAAGTATGGTTTTACCATTCTCAGGCAACTTTGAGGGTTGAGTACAAATCCTGTCTGCATGGAGTACATGATTTTGCTTTTTTGAAAGGGTTTATTTTGTTTTATGTGTCTGTTTTGCTTGCATGTATGTCTGGGTACCACATGTGTGCCTGGTGCCTACAGAGGCAAGATGAGGGTGTTAGATCCCCTGGAACTAGAGTCACAGAGGGATATGAGCTGCCACATGGGTTCTGGGAACTGAACCCAGGTCCTCTGGAGGAGCAGTAAGTGCGCTTAACTATGGAACCATCTCTCTAGCTCTCAATTTTTTAAAATGAAGCTAGTGTGTAGGGGGTAAGTCAAAACCAAATAGAGAAAAGTGGCAGGATTTGTGAAAAGGATATTTCTCAGCAAGAAAACGAAGTGACTTACGTGACTGTTGGTGGCTCAGAGCTTTGACAAGAAAGTCCTTTAACATTCTATCCTAAAATAAAAAAGCCCTGTGAAGTGTTATGGCCCAAAGGGACACTTCACTGGAAACCAAGGAGGAGGTGAATGTGCTAAGGATGTACCAGGCCACGGGCAGCTCTCTCAGCCCCTGCCTTGGTAGGCTCTTTACAGCATATTAACCATTAGCGTGTGTGTTTGTAAAGGAAGGTTCACAGGAGTCTCTTACAAAGGCGACCAACTTTTGGCTTTTCTGGTCACAGTGTCATCTACAAAGTTTACGTTCAAGAACTGCACAATCAAATCAACAACAACAAAAAAATATGCAATAAAAGTCTCAGTGTTTTAAGTTTCTGATTTTGTGTTAAGTTTTATATCTTAGGCTGTACGTGGCCCATGAGCTACAGGCTGGACAGCCCAGACTATCTCCCATATTTACAGACCAAATCAAAAAGGTCCACATCACCAAATTGTGACCTGGGGGTGGGGTGGGGTGGAGGACGGCGAGGGAGTGGGGGACGGTGAGGGAAGGGAGATTGATTACAGCCACATCCTCAAATAGCCAGTCTTAGCTACTAAGGAAGTCCCCTCTGATTTAACCCTTACAAAATAGTGGCCTAACCATTTCCCCACACCATCCTGTTTCCTAACACAGTCTGCCATTGCTCAGTGGGAACTCTTTCGGTTTAGATGAGTAAAGGCAGCTCCTATTCATGAATCTTAAGTAACAGCAAGCTAGATCTTTAACTGAATATGTTATAATGTAGCCTCTTGCCATATACATATATAATAGTAATTATTTATATAGCATGTTATACATATATAAATATGAGATATGCAATATATAGTATGATTAATAAATGTTGAGGTACAGATCCGAGAGACAGAGTGAGAGTTATATGTTACTTTTATATACAATAATTTATATCATTGTGCAATAAAGTAGGTATTTATGTGGTATGAGAATAAGCCTGGACAACACACAACTCTCAATCTCTCTGTCTCATTTATTAGTCATATATACAGTTATGTGTTGCTCAATGATGGAACATGTTTGGAGCAGTGTGCCATTAGGCAATTTCATTTTTGCGGAAACATCATTGATTGTACTTAATACAAACTAAGGTGGCTACCACATTAGTAGATGACACATTCCAATGGGTTTACCATTGTACATACAGTCTGAAGCTGAACCTTTGTTGTATAGGATATAGCTTCACTTTAGTCTTTGTATAATAAGGCATACATAAAATAAAGTATATTTTCAATAAGATATACTGCAATTTTGTGTAGCATATATATGTATAATAGATTAGGAGCTGTAAGTTCTCATGTGTGTGTATATATATATATTTATACAATAAATTATATGTGTAATATAGAGTACAATTAATATGTAACAATTATTCAAATTTATATATTCTCATATGTATTCTATGTAATACATGTATATACAGTGTACACATTATTTAAAAATCAACAAGTCTTTATCAGTGACTTATTATACTTCTTGTTGTTGGACCCTTTCCAATTTTGCACTTTTTTAACCAACCCAGTGGTTTATGGGAACAACAGCAAAAGCAACTACTCCTGAAAATTCAAAAGTAGACACACCAAAGTTTGTCTTCTCATCAGGCTAAAACAAAATCACCGTTTTCACGCATTAACAGTCCATAATGAAGCTTACACAGGTAGATACTAATTTTCTAATCTGTGATGACTGGCATCGAAGGTGTATTGCCAGAGATTAGCTATTAAGATAAACACCCACAACCATACTTGCTCCTTTTAGAAATAATGTTCTGATATAATGCTCTGATTTAATGGAAAATCACTGCAGGCGCAAGTATGAACTGTAAAACAATTAAAATAATAAATCCAAAAGGCAGCAACTCTAGGTGAGTCTTACAACATCGGCTCCACAGCTGCCAACCTGTGGAGTCTGCCCCAGGCTCTGGAGAGGCTGGGGTGAGGGGCAGGGGCAGGCACAGGCAGGGACCTGGGTGGTCTCCAAGATGAAGCCGAGGCTGGCTGCAATCCCACTTCGGACAGAGCCAGTAGGACTCAGGAGGTTTAGGATAGAGGCTGTCCCTGAGTGACAGGTTTGCCTGCTTTCTCTCAAACAGAATGAGCCCTTCAGTCATACAGTCAAGAATTTGCAGAGCAACCACCATGTGACGCAGACTTGTTCTGGGCCCTATGGAGGAAAGGTCTCTGTCCTCATGGCGTGTACATGTTAGGATGGAAAAGATGGCTGCTACAGTACATAACGTAATGTCAAGGAGCAGGGTCAAAAGGAGGAGAAAGCCACCGGACAGGACGCTCAATGGTGGCATTTGCTGAGCATTTACCAGTGAGCTCATTTGACTGACATGGGTCCTGTCATCACTCGCATTTTAGAGGTAACTAACCAGACTTACAAAGGTGGACACCATCCCCCAAAGCCCCCAAAGCTGACATAGGGGCTGGGACCCCCACAAAATAGAGTGTAGAGCCCATCCTTCATGTGGGCCTGGGCTGGGTGGTGGAAGAGATCAAAGAGAGTTGTTGCTTGTGCTACAGTCCCTGTCCGCTCCCCAGTCCACAACGCCGGATTCCAGGAGCAGCTCCCGAGGTACTGATGGCTCAGTTGCTCTCCTGGTCATCTCTGAAGCTTTTAGCTCAGAAGTGTGCGTTTCTCCAGTCCTGAATTTGTTGCATTTACTCATTTTCTTATTGTTTGTGTGAGCAGTGAGCACATGTCCCCCAGCATGCACAGGAGGCCAGAAGTCAACCTCAAGAGTTGGTTTTCTCCTTCTGCCACGTAGAACCCAGGTATCGAACTCAGGTCAGCTTGGTGGCCTTTGACTGTTTTCCTCGTGCTCAATCAGGATAGGGGGTGTGTGTTAGAAAACTGCTGCAAAGCCCTGGGATGGGGGTGTACCAGATGCCACTGAAGGGTTACAAAGCCAAAGCTGACCAAGACTGAGCAGGAGAACATTATACCTCACAGAGCTGAGTTTGAAGATCACTCAGATTCTGCCATTAATGACATATGGCAACAGTTACTTAATCTCATAGCGCCTCGGGTTCCTGATCTATGAAATGCGGATAACAATATTCACTTCAAAAGCTTCCTGTGATGTCCAAATGAGATAAGATGGGAAGGTTTGGAACCATTCCTGGCACAGAGTGGTGCTTGGCAAATATGAAGTTCAGTTCTCTTTCATAAGCAGTTTCCAAATAACATCCACGAAGTCTGCTTTCTTGCTCTTCTCTAACACGTGAAAATACTGATTGTGTGTCACACAGGCAGACTTGAATGTCTGCCCATTTTGTAGACTAACTACATTACAAGTCAAGCAACAACCAAAAGCCAAAACCCAAACAAAGAATGGAAAGGCGGCATCAGCGGAGCAGCCTGGAAACTGTAGGATGGTGGCTGTGACTACCGACATGGTTTTGCCCTCATTTGCTACGTTAGCAGACTTTATCATAGGCTGGGGTTCACCTCTAATGGGAGAGCCGTGGAAGCCAAGGGCATGCTAAGGCTGGATCACTTTGATACTCTACGGTTTCTGAAGCCATGGTGTGAAGGGAGGTACAGAGGCAGTGGGCTGCCCAGGCCATGATTCCCAAGTCCATGTCTAAGACATATGGCTGTGCTTAATCTCCTTGTTCTGACTCATTTCCCACTGATTTTCCAGCTTTCCTGATGTATCTTGAAGCTGCCCCATGGAAAAGCTCCAGAAAACTACTTTGCTATGCAAGTGAGCTGTAATTATGCTTACTATGAGGAACCTGACCAAATCCCTTGACTCGGGCCAATCTGAAATCTCCTTGATTTCTATGCTAGTGTGCTGCCCATGATGGCTGTCTTATTACCCAAGGCTATAAAATAGGAACCATCTAAGGACCCAGAATCATGGAGATTGGAGAGGACCCGCTGGCCATCACTCCCACAGCGCAGATAACTGTTAGTCCCCTGTATGTTCATGGCTCTGTGTAAGGGCAGAGCCTAATATAAGCAGTCAATGGCCAACATGATCAACATTGCCAAAGCATTTGACTTCTCTACTGAGAGGAGGGAGGGATAAGTCATTCAACTTATAATAAACACCCAGAAGAGTGTTTTCAACATGACCCCGTGTGCGTGTGCGTGTGCGTGTGCGTGAGTGTGTGTGTGTGTGTGTGTGTGTGTGTGTGTGTGGCAGGGAAGGGAGGGGAGGGGTTGAATGACCCTTACACAGGGGTTGCGGAAGATCACTAGAAAACACAGATATTTACATTACGATTCATAGCAGTAGCAAAATTACAGTCATGAAGTAGCAACAAAAATAATTTTATGGTTGGAGGTCACCACAACGTGAGGAACTGTATTAAAGGATCACAGCATTCGGAAGGTTGAGAACCACTGCTCTAGAAACTGATAGGAATCAAGCTTAGGAAGAGGGCACAATGATGCTCACCTATATTTATTTAAAAATTAGGATCTAAACAGTTGTTTCTTCTCCAACTTCAAAAAGAAAAGAAAATACTGAGTTTATTATTAAGATGCAGAGAAGTGCAACACAACAGGCTGTCTTAAAAAAGATTCTGAGAACCCCGGATTCCAGTCATCTGTGGACAAGACATCAAAGATGAATTGCTCAAGGGCAAAGATCAATGACGCCGAGACGCATAAACCTGAAAGCTAAATAAAGAATCGAAATTGAAATAGCAGAAGATCCACAAAGGTCCAGGTCTGCAGGCTTTCTGACCCTTGAGATTTTCTTTTTCTATTTGCTCCTCAACTCTGAGGCTAAAGGTCTGGGAACTTAAAATAGCTCTGACTCTGACTCTAAATTTTGAGCTCAGCAACACCCGGAACAAGTGTGTAAAAAACCAAATCACTGCGGTGCTTTCTTATTGGTGTAGCCCTTCTTTGGGTACCCCGGCCTATGCTCTGTGGTACCCCTTCCCTGCCTCCATGCCTCTGGTCTCCCAATACTCACTCCCAGGCATCTCTACCCTCCCTTATGAATGCTCATGGGAAGAGAGGCGGTCACTCCATTTTGTCAAATACTTTCATTGGGCACATTTGCGCTATACCTTTGGAAGCAGAACACAAGAAAAATAAAGAAAGAAGCATTTCCAGGAGAAGTGCTTTATTAAATTAAATGAGACATATGGACTTGAGTAAGTGTCAAAAGATGCAAATGTAGGTGTTCATCACTTCCTGCAGGAAGCATGTGTGGACTTCCCACAGTGAGGTCCAATGCCTCTCTGGTCCAATGGGTCCAAGTCATCTGCCCTGCCGTGCCACAGAACTCATCACAGAAAAATGGGAAGGTTCTTACTGGGCACTGCAGCCCTCAAAGAAGGGATAAGGGAACACAAGCTTACCATTCTGTCCCGAGAGCACCCCTCCACAGCACAGTAAGCTCTTAGTAAATATTTAGTCTCTAAGAATGAACAAGAACCAAGAAGAGACCCAGAGAGTTCTTCTGGGCAGAACAGGGTCCATTTCCAAGACAGCAGGCACCGTGAAGTATTTACTAAAGAAAGACCCATTGCGCAATTTCTCTTCTGGAAACTTAATGTTGCCTGCGCTCAAACTTCGATGCCAAGCTTACAAAGCAATACTGCCTGAACACACACGACAAGCACCAACCTGCTGGGTTAATAGTATTTAGCTTGGCAGTGCCAGGTCCGCTGCCTAAATCTGTCCAGATGAACTGTCTTGAGTAATTTCTAATCATTTAGAACAAGCTCTCCACTTACACACATAGTAAACACAACTGGATTTCAATCCACTCCATTTCATGGTGGCAGCCATCACGTGGTGTAGAATGGACTCTGACTTTCATGCTTGTTTGATCCTAAAGTGAGTATGAGTGACTCATGCCATAGGCTTAACAGTTGCTTTCCTGGAGTGGGGGGGGGGGGGGGGGGCCGGGGGCGGTCATTACTCTCACATAATCATCTCTCTACTGTCAAAGGTTGGTTTGTTGGCAGTAATGGTTTCGGGGGAAAGAAATTACCCACGACACTGAAAATAGTCCTTAGATCAGTAACATTCATCTTAATGAAGTAACTAATTTGTTTTCCTCCTCATGACATAGAGATAATCTTGGATCTTCCAGGGCGAGCCTCCTGCTCACCTCCTTCTCATGGTTTGCATGCCACAGTCAAACTCTGGTTCCATATCCAGATCTCTCGTCTAGAATGTCCATAGTCACTAATATCAGCTTGTCTGAAAGAACTTTCTAGAGAAAAGTATATTAGACACCAAACTTAATCCCCTTTGCCAATCACATAATGGAGGCTATGCCTTTTTTTCTAGCTGGTTTTGGATTGTTGAGTTCTACATAATGGATGAGCTGTCACAGGGGTCCCAAATACTCTTCCCAAAGAGTTTTCTATGAATATTTAGATAGATGCAATTGCAATCAGTGAAATTCATATTTTCATAATAAAAAAATTATTTTATTATGTACGTATGGGTGTTTTGCCTGTATGTCTATGCACCACTTGTATGTCTGGTACCCAGGGAGGCCAGAAGAGGGCATTGGATCTCCTGAGACTGGAGCTACAGTGGGTTGTGAGCTGGGAATCAAACATGTATCCTCTGGAAGAACATCCAGGGCTCTTAACCATTAAGTCATCTCTCTATTGCTCAAATTCCTATTATTTTAAAGTCTAGACACTGACATAAAACTAAGCAAGGCAGTGAAGACGAAGCCGAGAAACTGCCACAGGGAGCAGGTCTTAGGCAATGTACTGGCTGGTCTTGTGTCAACTTGACACAAGCTAGAGTCATCGGAGAGGAAGGAGCCCCAGCTGAGGAAATGCCTTCATGAGATCCAGATCTAGAGGCATTTTCTCATTTAGTGATCAATGGGGGAGGGCCCAACCCATGGTGGGTGGTGCCATCCCTAGGCTGGTGGTCCTGGGTTCTATAAGAAAGCAGGTTGAGCAAGTCAGGGGAAACAAGCCAGTCAGCAGCATGCCCCTATGGCCTCTGCATCCGCTTCTGCCTCCAGGATCCTGCCCTGTCTGAGTTCCTGTCCTGACATCCTTCAGTGGTGAACAGCAATGCTGAAGTGTAAACCTAACAAACCCTTTCCTCCCCATCTTGCTTTTGGTCGTGGTGTTTTGTCGCAGCACTAGAAACCCTGACTAAGGCAGTTAGAGGTTGAGGCAGACAAGACATGCACACAGACCGTTACCAAGGGTCTTTATTCACCATAGCCAATGACGCATTCCTTTCTGCAGATAAGCGCAAACTTATATAGAGAAGCTAGCTTACATTTCCTATGTACTTATTTATTTGTGTATTGTGTGGGTGTGTGTGTGGAGGTCAGAGGACAACTTTCACGAGTTGGTTCTTTCCTTCCATTGTGTGGGTTTTTAGGGATTTGAACTCAGGTCTTTGGGCTCGGCAG